>VSMD01035149.1:0-43147 GCA_008750895.1 Mirza zaza
TCTACAAACTTGTGAAACCAGGATCTCCAGTTGTGGCTCATTAACCTATGGGGACTTTTAAAGGTCATCCGGCAAGTCCTCCACCCTTCTCAGTCCTTCCTGGGGCAAGCAGGGCGTTCTAACTACTGTTCATGTGGTTTGGTAGATGGGGCTGTAGGAGGTGAGCAAGGGTTTGGCTCAGGCACTAGTTCAGTCATGTATGGAATGTCATGCCTGACTCGATTGGATCCAAGGAGAGAGCCCTTAAGAGGGTTCTGCATTTTACATTGTCTTTCCGTTTTCAGATGCTTCACCAGACCATAACTGAGCTTCTTTGTGTTGGTTAGGATCGGCTAACTGCTGTGTAACAAAGTCTCATTGGCTCAACATAATAAAGGCTTATTTTCTGTTCATGTCCCAGACCAAAACGGGTAGTCATTCAGGAACTCAGACTCAGGCTCTGCTCCAGGCAGTCATTCAGGAACGCAGACCCTTCCATCTAGGGACCCCATCCTGCAAGGATTTCTGTATCCATCTGTTAGGCAGGGAAGAGAGAATGTGGAGGACTGCAGGGAGACCTCATGGGTTATGCTCAGTTTCCATTGGTCAGGATTTCATCACATGACCGTAGCTCCCAGCAAGGGAGGCTGGGAAATGTAGTCATGCATGCAGCAAGGTGTTGGACACCCTGATGGACAGTGGGAATATCAAGGCACTGACGTTGCTTCCAAGAAGCTCACAGGCTTTTTCAGGGAAACAGGTGCCTAAGTAATTAATGACAACACAGTGTGGTAAGTGTTCCAGAAGTGTGGCCAGTCTGCAGAAGCAAGGTGGAGGAGGGAGCTGTGGAACAGCATGTCACACCTAGGGAGGATTGCAGGCAGGCCGTGCGGTGTGTGGGGACTTGCAAGTGTGGCAGGGCGTGTGACTGGAGGGTCAGCTGGGCATAGGTCATGAATAGGCTGACGTCCTGTGGGCGGCAGAGCCAACAAAGGGCATGAAGCTGGAGATCAAACCATCAGCTGGGAGCAAGTTGCAGCCACACTGGAGACTGCTGTGTACTTAGCCTCTCTTCAAGGAGGTTTCACGTGTGCTTTGGTCACTTATGCAGTGAAGTTTGTAAAAGAGGAGGAAGGGTTGGCGGTGGAGAGGTGACTCATTGAGCCACCTGGTGCAGACAGTGCTCCTGGCCGGAATTTGCTGGGCCTGCTTGGACCCTGTGCCGCTTGGGGTCCACTTGGCGGCACAGGGTCTCCATGGCGGTTTTAGTGTCTTTGAAGAAGCCTTCAGCGCCCTTTCCTGAGTTCTAGGATGGCCTGGAGACTGGCACTGATCCATAGCTGTAGGGGCACTCCCAGGCAGGGGACCAGCAGAGTCTTGGGAGGCAAGGGCTCAGTGTCGATCAGGGCAAAGCCATGGGGGGAGCTCGACTCTGCCCGCTCAGCCCCAGCCTTTTGCTTTAGCCTATTGTGGTGTTTTTCCTTTTGCACAAGACTTTGGGGGCAGGGGGATCTGAGGCCTGCAAGTCCCTTGGCCCATTTGGAATAAAAAAATGGGGACTGGAGATGCTTGGAGAGGGGAAGGAAGAAGGCAGGGATGTTGGGTTGCTGTTTGGGAGCTTCTGTCCAGGAGGCCTCTCAGGGGAGCACATTGGGGACCAGCTCTGGAATCTCATCGCCTGGAACCGCAGCCTGGGCCTGGGACCACCGAGGGTTTGTTTTGGCCTCATCTCTGCCCCAAAGTGCTGTCTGTTTGTCCCAGACCTTGGTCTGAATTTGATTCTGTGGTGGCCAGGGAACTTGGGGCACCACAGTTCTAGGCCATTCTAGGAGGATGAGAAGATTCTAGAAAAACTTGGGCTGGGATTGTGGCTCAGCCAGAAGGAAAAGGTTAAAGCCTGTTGTTCGCCTTCCTTCCCTCTTTCCCCGCCTTCTTCAGGGCCTCTTGCTTTTTAAAAATTTTTTGGATGGTCGTTGAAGGTCTGTGTGGAAAAGTGTCAGGCAGCTTTGGGGGGAATTTGGAAAAGTTTGGAGGGGTCTCTGACAAGGCTAGGAGAAGGCGAGGTGGATACCCCCAGGAGGAAATGAGGTGACCACAGCCGGGACCCTGCCTGAAAACACCCCGTTGGGTGTTCTGTGTGGGGAACGTCACCGCCGACACCCTGGGCTGGCGCCAGGATTCCTCTGGCCGCCTGTCCCACGCACAGATGTTTCTCTCCCCACTCTCCATCCTGTGCACGGGCCAGATGTATCTTCCTGCAGTTGCACTTTCACAGTGTGCTCCTCTGCCGAGCACCCTCCAGGGGCTCCCTGCTGCCCGGAGGAGGAAGTCCAAGTTCTTCCTCTCCGTCTCAGGTGGTGCCTGCAGCCCTGCCCCACGCAGCCTGCCCCAGCACCAGGCTTCCCCTGTCCCAAGCACTTTCCTGGGCATAAAAGGGAGAGAAGCCAGCAAGCAGCTGGGGCTGGCACAGTAGGGTGTTAGGAGGAGACGGGGTGTGGCTCCAACTCCATAGTAGGAAGCCATGGCTTAGGCTGTGTGATTCCTGGGGAGGCTCTATTTGTTCTGCCTGGAGCCAGGCTCAGGGCTGGGTGAATTCAGAACCTCTGTTCTGGCACCCTTGGCCACTAGCTTTACAGGTGATCAGCTACCCTGGCATCACACCCTTCCCTCTTGGCCAAGGGGAGCTGGAGTCACACGAGCGATCTTGTGTTGGGACAAAGCTCAAGATCCTTAGGAAGTGAAAGGCTCCAAAGACCTTTCAGCCGTCGGCAGTGAGGGCTGAACAGGCCTGGCCGGTGGCCCTGAGCAGAAAGGGCTGGAGGAGTGCATCAGAGACGGGAAAATACCCTGGTAGTCTCTCTACCTTAAAATTGGCGGCCCCTTTTATCAAGTACTTAGAGTAACCCGAGTATATTGTCTGATTTCATCTACACACCTGGGGTGCCGCTTTTACTTACACCCACTGTACTGATGAGAAAACGGGGTCACAGGTTAAGTGACTTGGCTAAGATCATGTAGCTAGGAGAGAATAAGCTAGAATTCTGACTTCAGATCTCTACTAACTAGAATACGAATAATGGTAAAACAGTGCTATGAGAGGCGACTGTTTCTGATGGCTTCCTCCGTGCCTGGCCTGTGTGAAAGTGCTTAACATACTCATTTTCCCTTTTCCGGCTCACCATCAGTCCCCAGGGAGCAGGGGAAAAAAGGCTTGAAGGCTTGACCCCATTTTACAGATGAGTGGACCGAGGCTCAAAGAAGTTAAGTAGGAATAATTGGGTCTGGCATTTGGCAGCACTTTCTCGTGTGTCTCCTCCTTGGATCTTCACAGCACCTGTGGCGACAGGCAGGGCAAGTATTTCACCATGAGGCCGCTGCTACCCCAGTTGCCCAAGATCTTGGCAGGCTGGATTGGAAGCCACCTCTCTTGACTCCGGTGCAGTGCCCTGGCTCCTGCATGGAGGCCATGGGTCAGCAGTGGGGGTGCATGGAATGAGCCCACGGGGGTGGGCAGGGGGAGCATGGGTCTCCAGCCTGCTTAGGCACCATCAGACAGAGGCTTCCATGGCTCGAGGAGGTTCCCCTGGGATTGTGTCACCCTGCACACCTTTGCCCTGTTCATTCTGCATGCATTGGGCTCTCGGCCCAGGCCCCGTATGTTAAATGTCAGATGTGTCCCGGCCAGCCCCGTGCGTGCAGTGAGCTGCTGGAAAGGCCAGAGGCCTCCTCCCCGAGCCCGGCCCACGCGCCCCAGCTGGGCGGCTCCCCTGGGGCCCCTAGATGCCCAGAGCCACGCCGGGCCTGGCCCAGCCGCCTCCCAGCCCCATCAGCCCTCACAGTCTCCTGCTGCCTCCCTGACCGCAGGGCTGTAGTTTCCTAAGCACTTTCCCTGCCATGCGGGACGCAGCCTGGTATCCTGACAAGAGTGACGATGACGGTGGTGATAATAACAGCTAATGCGTATGGAGCGCTTAGTCAGTGCCGGGCTCGGTGCTGAGCACTTTACACACATCCTCTCGCCCACCCGACCGGCAGGGCCTGTGGCTGTCCCCATTTTACAGAGGAGGAAGCTGATGTGAATCCAGAGCTGCTTGGCTACATACCGTTCATTATTATTATTCACATTTTCTAAGATGTCCTGCAGGCACCACTGTGAGTTCAGGGAGAGACTTTTGGTAGCGTATAGGCAGATATTTAAAAGGGGAATAATTGTTTTGTTTTCATATGGGTTGGTATTACGGGTTGAGGTCTTGTATGTCCCTCCCAAAATTCATCTGTTGAAGTCTTAAATCTTTTTTTTTTTTTTTTTTTTTGAGACAGAGTCTCACTTTATTGCCCAGGCTAGAGTGAGTGCCGTGGCGTCAGCCTAGCTCACAGCAACCTCAAACTCCTGGGCTCAAGCAATCCTGCTGCCTCAGCCTCCCAAGTAGCTGGGACTACAGGCATGTGCCACCATGCCCGGCTAATTTTTTCTATATGTATTAGTTGGCCAATTAATTTCTTTCTATTTATAGGAGACACGGGGTCTCGCTCTTGCTCAGGCTGGTCTCGAACTCCTGAGCTCAAAGGATCCGCCCACCTCGGCCTCCCAGAGAGCTAGGATTACAGGCTTGAGCCACCGCGCCCGGCCTTAAATCTTTTTATCCTTTCTTTTTTTTTTTTTTTTTTTTTTGCGGCACAGTCTCACTTTGTTGCCCAGGCTAGAGTGAGTGCCCTGGCGTCAGCCTAGCTCACAGCAACCTCAAACTCCTGGACTCAAGCAATCCTTGATGCCTCGGCCTCCCCAGTAGCTGGGACTACAGGCACGTGCCACCATGCTCGGCTAATTTTTTGTATGTATATTTTTAGTTGGCCAATTAATTTCTTTCTATTTTTAGTAGAGACGAGGTCTCGCCCAGGGTGGTTTTGAACTCCTGACCTCGAGCAATCTGCCCGCTTCGGCCTCCCAGAGTGCTAGGATCACAGGTGTGAGCCACCACACCAGGCCAGAAGTCTTAAATCTTTAGTACCTCAGAATGTGACCTTCCCTGGAAATAGGGTTGTTGTTGATGTAATTAGTTAAGATGAAATCATGCTGGAGCAGGGTGGGTCCCTCATCCAATATGACTGGCGTCCCTGTCAAGAGGGGAACTCTAGACACAGACACGCACGGGGAGAGCGTCGTGTGGAAATGAAGGCAGCGATCAAGGTGGTGCTTCAGAAGCCAGGGGAGGGGCATGGAAGAGGTTCTCCCTCAGCCCTCAGAGGGAGCGAACCCCCAGACTCCTGACCTCCAGAACTGTGAGACGATACACTTACGTCGTCTCGCCACTTATTTTGTGGTACTTTGTTAGGGCGGCCCTGGCAAACTGATACAGGTAGAATACAGACATGCGTACACACACACACACACACGATACACTTATGATTTGAAGATGGAGGAGGGGCCACAAGCTAAGGAATATAGGTGGCCTCTAGAAGCTAAAAAAAAGTAAGGAAACAGACTCTCCCCTAGAGCTCTGGGAAGAAAACATCTGTACTATCCCAGACCAGCCATTGTAGGTGGCAGTTTCATGGGTACGTGTCATTATTGCAGCCGGCATCCGGGGCGTGCCACCTGCCAGTCCCCTCTGAGAGGCTCCAACCACCAGCCCTCCCATCCTCGAGATGAGTTCTGGAAATGACTTCTCCATCTCGTCACATTTCCGGTGATGTGTCAGGATGCCCTGTGGAGTGGCACATTGGGCATCTGCCCTCATCCAGCCCTAGTGCCAACTGTGTGGTCACCCTCAGATCACTGGAATAAATGATCGGGGGCCTCCACCCTGGCTCCCACCACTTTCTCTGACATGTGGCAGCATTTCATGGAATTCACGAACCAGTCAGTCCACTCCAATCCAGCTGCTTCATGGGGCAGTGCTCCAGCACGCTGCCAGGCCTTTGCGCTTGCCATTCCTCTCTCTGCAATGCCTTGCTCCCCTTCCTCAGGCATTCTTGGTTTAAAGTCTGGCTCTAATGTCTCTTCTGAGAAGTCTGCTATGCTTACTCCAGCCACACTGATCTCTTCCTGTCCTGAACTCCCATTGCATGGCGTTTATACCTCCCAGCCAGTCAACACTCACCTAATGCTACTAGAAAGATCCCTTGTGCCTGTGTGGGTGTCCTGGCTCCTAATCAGATCAGGACTTAACACTCCTTCAAAATCCTGCTGCTACAGTGTGTGGAGTATCGCAGGTAAAGGCTTAGCTGGGAAGGGATGTGAAGTAGGGAAGGCTTGCATGTTTTCCAGGAAATGGCCGAGGAAGGATTGTGGAACCTGGAGTGGGCTCCCTCTCAAAGCTGGGGCGTGTTCTGGCCCCCTGTGTCTTGGCTTCTCCATGGTGTGGGCCCACGTCCCAGCAACCAAATGCATCCAATGCAGGCAGCTCCTTGCCGGGGTGGACGGGTCCTCTCTGCCTCTGTCTCTCTCCCTGGCTCTTCCTTCAGGGATACCTGGAGTGACAAGTCTGCTCCCTGAAGTGCTGTAGTGATTTTGACAGGAGAGTCTGTGTCCCCCTTGTCCACCCATCCTCAACCTGGCCCTGTCCTAGGAACTTTCTGAGCAGTCACCACACTGCCCTTTTCTGTTTACAGAACACATGCAACCCCAGCATCTTCTCTGGGTTCTTTTGTCTTCCCTGTGAGTAGCAGCATCTTCCACCTTGGCTAGACATTCAGCTGCGGTGGTTTTGGAGCCCAGGCTGCAGACTCATTTGCGCTGCCCTGTGCTTGGCTGCGCCTGGGGTGACAAGGAGCAGGGGAGAACTTTCATGAATACTCCCCAGGCAGAGGCCAACATTGGCAAAGTGTTTGATTTGCCTCTGCTGCCTCCTGCTCTAAGCCCCACCCTGTCCAGTACCTCTGTCCCTCTGTCCTCTCTGGGCATGTCCTTGCTCTGCTGGCTGTCCATACCACAGAGCCTGGGGATCCCTCCCTCCCTCTCTCTCTCTCTCTCTCTCTCTCTCTCTCTCTCTCCCCCCCCCCCCATCCCTCCCTCTCTCTCTCTCTCTCTCTGTCCCGCATTTCTTTCTCTCTTTTTGTTTTTAGTTTTTTTATTGTGGTAAAATATACAAAACTTAAAATTTACCATTTTAACCTTTTTTAAGTGTCCAGTTCAGTGGCATTAAGTACACTCACAATGTTGTGCAACCATCACTCTATGCTGCTCCAGAACTTTTTCATCTTATTTGCTCTTTTAAGGCCTCATGTCTTATACCTTCTAGGGGTTAATTTCTTTTTAACGAGGGTATGAAGATCCTTCAAGGTTCAAAGGTGTGCATCTCTTAAGGATTCTCTTTGATTTTGTACATAACTTCATACTGGTTGTGAATACTGACAGTTTTATGTCTTTTTCCCAAGTCTTTATGTCTCTCATTTCTTTGTGTTAGTACTTAGGGCAAGGATCATTAATATAATAATGAATAGAAGTAGGTGATAGTGGGCAGTGTATTGTTCCATTGTCTCATCATTGAGCATTGTTTTGTATAGATAAACATTTTCAGATTAGGAAAGTTTACCCCATTTCTTGTTGGCTAAATTTTTAAAAATCATAAATGGATGCTGAATTTTGTCAAATACTTTATATATATGAGAATGATCATATAGTTTTATCCTTTATTTCATACTATAGTAAATGAATTTAATAGGTCTAATGAGGAGCCACTCTTACTTCTTGGGTGAACTTTAATTGAAATAGAACCCTATGGGTGAAATTTCCGAATTCTTTATTCCTTTCATGGGATTTATTCCTTTGGTCAGTGATAGTCAAGAGGCCAGGGTCTGTAGCAGATTGCCTGAGTTGGAATCTCAGTCCCACACTTTGCTAGTATGGGCAAGTTATTTAACTTCTCTCTGTTTTGGTTTCTTTCTCTGGAAAATAGAATAGTATTAGCATCTACCTCAAAGGGTTGATATGGGAATTAAGTGAGACGGGCCTTGTAACAATACTTAGTATAGCACCTACTCATTTATTAAGTCCTCAATAAATGTTATTTTACCATCAAACATTTATGTTTGAGTAACTACCTGACCCCATTCACCATATTGGAAGTCCTGTTTTATACCTGTTATCCTGACATAATTATTACTAGCCTCTCTTTCATTCTCAAACATTTCCCAGTTTGGATAAGAAAGCATTTGGCCACTTACTCATAGATAAAGGGACCTGTGTGTTGTGTTTATTTGTTTGTATTCTGTTTCTATTCTTGAATACTGAGGACCTGGCTGGACTTAGTTCCTAACTGAGCATCTGTAATGTAGACCAGAATTGTGGTTGGAGTCAAGGTCAAGGTTCTTCAGGACTCTCAGGTATCACAATCCTTCCACCTTCTCCAAAGCCTATCAAATCCAGCTCCATCCATCCTATAGTCCTAAGATCATTTGTGAACCTCTAAATACAATATCTGTTTCCAGCTATGCGGGAATAACTGGTAACAAACTAGTCCGACTATGTAAGAAATTATAAAATCAGCTAAAATATCTGAGGCAAATATTTTCAAGCATTGAACAACAGGTAGAGAAAAATTATAATTTCCAAGGAAAAAGAAACTAACTATGAGAGCCCCAGCTCTCTGACTGTGGGTACTTTCCCTATGGCATTGCAGGGAGCCACAGTCCCACTGAGCTAAAGGGCAATTTAAGCAGTTGGATTCTTTGAGACAAGGCACCTGGGAGGAGTGAGTTACACAGAGAGGGGGCCCTAGAAGCCAGTGTGGGGATTCCTCACAAGTTCTTGGCTCAGGGCGGGGCTACAAATGCACAGGGTAAGACTATAAGAGGATTACCTGAGAGTAGAACAAAAATACTATAGGTCAAGCAGTGCTGGGAGATGTTGGAGATCCAGCCCAGCTAATGTGGAGAGTCCTTGTTAACATCTCGTTAACACTCCAGACATCTGGCTGAGACACCAGAAGGGCTGCCCTTTAGGAGCAAGGACTTAAGTAAGACACTAAAATGAGGCCTACTGTAAACTCACCCTGACAAAACCTAAAAATAAATCCTAACAATATCCATAGAGAAGACAGAATTTGGAGGTTGAGTCACACCAAGTTAGAGGTACTTGGGAAATACCTTGGATTTTCCATAGATCTCACCTCTAAGCATTAACACATGCCTTCAATTAGCTATTAATAGTAATTTAATTGGCTACTAGAACAAAAAGCAGTACTTTTTGGAGAAAGATAACAGAATCCAGAGTGTCTACAACATAATATCCACAATGACCAATATATAATAAATAGTTACTAGGTGGTCAAAGAAATAGGAAAATGTGATCTATAGGAATAAAAAAGCAGTCAGTAGAAACTAACCCAGAGGTGGCCCAGATGTTGAAAAGCAGTTAAAGAACTAAAGGAAATTATGTTTAAAGAATTAAAGGATTCTCTCAGCTTTAGAATAAAAGAGGGAAAAGCATACAAAAAATAAAATAAGTAAAAGAATTAAAAGAAAATATGGATTTAATGAGCGAACAGATAGTAGAGAAATTGAAAGTATTAAAAAAAAAAGAGTCAAGTGGAAATTTTGGTACTTAAAGGTACCATTTTTTTTTTTTTTTTACTACAAGCAAGGACACATAAAAAAGATTTAATTTTCCATTCATGTATTGAAGAATGAATTTTATTTACACTAAGAGGAAATCCTAGCTACTCCAGTTACTCTGAGATATAATTATTTTATTGATGACAGCAAAAATATCTTCCAGTATTATATTTCAGTTTTAACAAATTGTAATTAAATTGCTTATTCTATAAAGAAGCAATTAATGAATTTTTTTGGGAAATAAAAAATATGTATATACATTACCCTGATGCCTAGGCCAAAATATATCTAACAACAAATTTCTTGATTTCTATTAATCATAAAAATAAAGGAAAATATATTGCAAGTATTTTCTTTATAGACAATTTCAATTAGAAAACAATAAAATTTCAATTAGAAATTTCAATTAGACAATTTCAATTAGAAATTTCAATTAGACAATTTCAATTAGAAAACAATAAAAATTTCACCGGATGAGCTTACCAGCAGGTTGGAAATGGCAGAAGTGACACTGAATTTGAGTATAGATCATTAGAAATGATCCAATCTACATAATAGAAGAAAAAGAATGAAGAAAAATAAGCAGAGTCCCAGAAACATGTAGTATACAATATGCAGTCTTGTAACTTACGTGCAATAATAGTCCTAGAAAAGGAAGAGAGTGAGAAAGTGGGGTAGAAAAAAATATTTCTGAAAAATATTCTGAAAAAATGGCTGAAATTTTCCCAAATTTTATGAAAATTTTAAATGTATAGATCAAGAAGCCCAGTGAACCCCTAAAGAGGAAAAAATACAAGGAAAACCACTCCACAACACATTTAGAGTCAAATTGCTGGGGAAAAACATATCATAGTAGCAGTCTCCTTTTGCCTCAAAGACTTCACTTAATATTCCTTGCAATTTGGATCTGCTGGTAATTAATTCTTTCAGCTTTTATATAACTGAAAATGTCTTTGTTTTGTCTTTAGTTTTGAAAGATATTTTTGCTGGGTATAAAATTTGAAGTTAATAGTTTTGTTTTTTAAATTTTGGTACTTGAAAATTGTTGCTTCACTGTGTTCTCATTTGCATTATTTCTGGCAAAAAGTCTGCTATCGTCATTACCTTTGTTCTCTATATGTAACATGTCTTTTTTCTATGGCTGCTTTTAAGATATTTCACTTTATTACTGATTTTGAACAATCTGCCTGTGATGTGCCTTGTTATAGTTTTCTTTATCTTTCCTGTGTTTAGAGTTAGTTGAGTTTTTGGGGTTTGTGAGTCCAAAGAATAACTCACAATGGAAACTTTTAAATATTTTGAACTTAATTCAAACACAGCATATCAAAATTTGAGGATCAGTCTGGGCATGGTGGCCCAGGCTTATGCTCCCAGCACTTTAGAAGGCCGAGGTGGGAAGATTGCCTGAGACCAAGAGTTCAAGACAGTAAAATTGTCTCTTTTGTTGGTGACATGATTGTCTATGCAAAAAGTACTAAGGAATGTCCAAAAGAAAAAAAAACTACTAGAAGTAATTTTAACAAAGTTGCAGGATACAAGGTGAACACACAAAAATCAATTTTATTTCTATATACTAGCAGTAAACAATTAGAAAATAAAAATTTAAAACATCATTAATAGTATCAAAACACGTAAAACACTTAGGAATAAATTTAATGAAAGATGTGTAAGACCTCTACAATACTGAATAGGTCAAAAGAAGATCTAAATCAGTGGAAAGATTTATCATTTTCGCAGATTGGGAGTATCAATGTTTTTAAGATTTTCCCTAAATTGATCTGTAGATTCAATTCAATCCCAATAAAAAGTTTCAGGAGGCTTTTATATTGTACAAACTAATGAATTTATTCTAAAATGTGTTTGAAAATGCAAAGAATCTAGAATGACCAAAAGAATTTTGAAAAAGAAGAAAAAGTTTGATTTGAAGACTTATTTAAAATCAAGAAAGGATAGTGTTAGTGTCAGGAGTCCAGAAATAGACCCACACATATATAGTTAGTTGATTTTTGATGTAGGAATTAACATAATTCAATGAGAAAAAGATAGTCTTTTCAGCAAATTATTCTCAAATGGTAAGATATCTGTACCAAAAAAATTATGTATTGACGTTTAATGTTAGTAATAACGGCAATTTGGGAGGCTGAGGTGGGAGGATCGCTTGAGGCCAGGAGCCCAAGACCTACCTGGGCAACATAGTGAGAACCTATCTCTACAAAAAAATTTTTTTAAAGGCTAATGATTTTTTAGGAGGTGCTGACTAGTCCCTCCCAAATGTGTTATTTTTATAACTTCATGTCAAATTGGCTCAACAAGGGTGTTTCCTCTTGAGCAATGAGATGAACTTGTATAATAGAGCATATCACAAAAGACTGCTTGAAGAACTGAAATAGGGAATACAGGCCAGAAAAGTATTTCACAAATTGTAAGAAAGGAGGCATGACCTTCAGCTGGTCAAAGAAGCTTCCTGGAGAAGGTGTCACTGTAAGGTCATCGAAGAACAGAAGGGAATGGGGGAAGTACATTTCAGGCCACGAGGAGTGAGCACTTAAGAAAAACCACACTTATTGTGACCGTTCCTCTCTTTCTCTGATGCTCACTGATGTGTCCCCAGCGTTTCACACGGACTGCTGAGTCCTCGCTAAGTAGACCCGACAAATGCATTCTCAGCTGTCCCTTGATCCCTCATGGTCTTCACAGAGACTGGGTGGACTTGTCTCTTTTTAAGGGGAATTTCTGGGTCAGGGAACCCATCAGCTTCTTGCAGTAATGTTCCCTTTATTCCTGAGCTAGAAATGGTCACGAGGATGAAGGTTTGAGGGTTGGGGCCCCAAAGCTGGAGTGGCTGGGCACCCCACCCGCTCGGAAGGGTGAGGAGTCGGCCTCTTGGGTTACAGATGTGCCCCAGCTGGGCGCGGGGGCCACCCCGTCTCCCCAGTGTTTATTGCCGCAGAGCCCTGCCCAGGCAGAGCTGCCGAGTCAGCTCTCCCCAACTGGAGCCGGCTGAGCCGAGCTGTCCCGTATCTCTCACACTATCCACCCTTTAGATAAACAGCCTGGCGGCCTCCACTCGGGGAAGTTCTGATGTGGTTGCGAGGGGCTCCGTTAGCCAAACGCCTCTGTCTCCAGCAAGGACTCTGGCAATGGGCCCTGCTTCTCTTCCAGCCCGAGCCAGGCCCTTGCTGCAGGGACAGGAGAATCTGCTTCCTGCCCGAAAAGGTGGCCGCAGCAGAACTCCCTGCTGGGCGGGGCCTTCCTTCCTCCCTGCCCACGCACAGGGCTTCCTCCTCACAGAAGGCCTGGTCAGGCCTGTTCTGAGACAGCCCCTGTCAGCCTGGATTGTTTCATCTGTCCGGCCCAGCCCCCCAGATTTGGCATCAGTCAGATTACAGGAGCCCACTTTGCAGCCTGCCTGGCCCCCGGGAGGGGTGACATCTGTACCGTGTATCAAGCAAGGCCCCAGGATGTGTGTTCCACCACCCATCACTCTGGCATCTTGGGGGCCGAGACGCTGAACTGTGTAGTTTGGGGGCCCCCCATGCTGTTGATGACACAGAGTGGACTCAGCTGGTCCACCTTTATTTGGCTTGCTCTGGAGTCTGAGCCAGGTGACTTGCTTTCCTTGAAGGGTGACCTGCAGGCAGAGAAGACGTCACTGGCAGCTGATTGGCCAGTGGGCTATGGGGATGACTAAAGGGTGGAGTTGCGACGAGGTGACAGGTGTGGCTGAACTTGGCACCTGAGGGCTAGGGGAGCGGGCCGCTGGGGGCTTACGGCGCTGGGGAGGACCCGTTGACCCAGTACTGTCAGCAGGTGGACTCGTCTTGGCCTTGTGGGGCCGGGGGCAGACTAAGCCGGAGGTGGGGGAAGAGGAGAATCACTTACAGAAGGAAGAGGGGGTGAGAGACCGCTGCAGAGCACCGCCAGGAGGCCCTTTGGAGGAGAACTCAACACTGCCTCCTCATTTGCAGAGCTATCAGATGACTCCTGCCTTCCAGGGGGCACTCGAAACCACTGGGGGAATTCAGACTGCGCTTTGGCAAGGAAGGTGCAGGGAATGTGACTGTCACTCGGCCAAGACAGAGCTGGCTCACCTCCTCCAGGAAGCCTTCCCTGGCCTCCTCCTTCAGCTCCCAAAGGATCCTATTCATCTGTCCTCTCCATGTCCCATCACTCCAGAGTTTGCTTGTCTGTCTCCGGCACCAGATATAAGGTTCACAGACTTATTGGTGGCTGTTAGGAATCTGCATTTCTAAGAATTTGCACCCCACCACCTTGTGCCAGGTGAATCAGGTGTGAACAGACTTCACACTACACTTTGAGAACCATTACGCTCTAGAGCATCACTGTCCAATAGAAATATGTGAGCCACAAATGTAATCTTAGATTTTCTAGTGGCTGCTTAAACACGTACAAGGAAATGGGTGAAATTAATTTTTAAAGTAGTTTTATTTATAACCTGATTTATCTAAAGTCTCATTTCAACATACAATCAATACAAAAATTATTAATGAGATAGTTTGCATTCTTTTCTTTTTTGTATCAAGTCTTTGAAACCCAGTGCACATTTTACATGTACAGCACATCTCCATTTGGACAAGTCACATTTCAACTGCTCAATAGCCACATGTGGCTAGTGGCTACCACCTAGGACAGCACAGCTCTAGAGCTTTGCTACTAGGACAGTGGCCCACAGACCAGCAGCTTTTGCAGCACCTTGAGCTTGGGAGACAGGCAGGATCTCGGGCTACTGAGTACTCAGTACTCAGTACTGCCCCGACCTACTGAGTCAGAGCCTGCACATTAACTGTCTCGAGGTTCTTGTGTGTGTGCCAAGGGTGGGGTAACAGGGCTCTGGAGCTAGATCGTGAGCTACTTGATATAAAGACTGCAATTCAGCTTATTTCCAGCACCTAACGGAGGGCCTGGCATGTAGAAGCTGAGTAGCAAATGTTTTTGGAGGAAAAGAATGAACATGTGAAACTGCCTGCCTCTGCCCAGTCTTCTTAGCACATGTTCCCCATACACTGCTGGTGAGAATCGCAGACTCTTAGGTCTGGGAGGAAATGCAGGAGTCAGAGAACATATGTGTGTCAGAGCAGGGGGAAATTGAAAGTTTAGGTAGCCTAACTCCCTCAAGCCCCGGAGAAATACAGTAATAGCAACATGGGTGAGGTTCCACAGCATGTCGTGGCACAGCTAGTCAGCTTCTTTTGGAAGAGAGGTGGTTCAGATAAGGGCAGATCATCCCACACCTGGGCATGTTTCTGGGCTTCCCTTTCTCCCCAGACACCTCTGTGTCTCTTTGCCAGGAGCCTTATGGATGCATTGCATGGGACCTCAGGCCTGGCCTACATGTAGTATTTATCCATTTACTCTTATTCGTCTGGAAGAGATTTAAGGCAATTATAAATATGTATAGGATACAACAAGATAAAACAAAAATTACAAAAGAATATATTGGTATTAAGGAAGTGTGCATAGGGGAATTGTGCATAAGTGTGTAAGTGTGCATGGACAAGGATGTCCACCGTAGTATGATATATAGTAGTGAAAAGTCAGAAACAATCTAACATCCAACAATAGAGGACTGGGTGAATAAACTATAGCCCATCCAAATGTTGAAAATCTGTGTCCCAATAAAGAACACCAGTATGGAAATGTTCATTAACATGGAAAAATGTTCATTATGTAGTATAAAAAGTATTGATAAGTTCATTTTATTTACATGCATGGAAGAATGCCTAGAAAGGATATATATCCCCAAATATTAATGTCACTTTTTCAGGGAGAGAGTTTGAGTGACTCTTATTCTCTTTTTAACTACCCACTGCTTCTGTGATTTCTAGTTTTTTCCCTCTCAGTGAGCATGAATTGCTTATGTAATATAAAAATGACATGTATAAAAATAGAATATGGGTGAAGAAAATGGGAAAAGGAGAAAATAGGAGTTCTCATCTGTGTAGAATCTATTTGAAAATGTATTAATTAAAAAAAATCCTGAGTACAAGTTTATAGTCTTATGGCCCAGCAGCTGTATTTACATGAAGCAGGCAATTATGAAATGTTTGAGAGCTGAACTTACAACATTGAAAACTCATGAGCCAGCTTTTTAAAAATGTCCACTCAGGGAAGTGAAAGTTAATCATGGTACAGTCTCTGTCTTGTTTTGAATGGAATTCACCAGTGACCTGCCCTTCATATGTGAGATCTGAATAGCCCGGGTCTATTGGGTAATGGTTGTGCAAGAGACAGTCCCCAAATCTTGTGTTAGAGCTGGATGGGTGGTTGGGTGGATGGATGGAAATACATACACGCACACACATCATAGCCTAGAACCGTGCTATAGTTTGGACATTTGTCCCCTAAACCTCATGTAAATTTGATCCCCGATGTTGGAGGTAGGCCTAATGGGAGGAGTGGGTCATGGGGGCGGAACCCTCATGAGTGGCTTGGTACTATCCCCATAGTAATGAGTTCTCAATCTATTAGTTCCCACAAGGGATGGTCATTAAAAAGAGCCTGGCATCTCCCTCTCCTCTCTCTTGCTTCCTCTCTGGCACATGATGTCTGCACACCCTGGCTCCCCCTCACCTTGCACCATGCGTGGAAGCAGCCTGAGGCTTTCACCAGGGGCCCCATCTTCCCGACAGCAGACTCATGAGCCAATAAACCTCTTTTCTCTGTGAATTACCCAGCCTCAGGTATTCCTGTATAGCAACACCGACACTTTCTCACCTGCAGGTCGCCTTCAGTGGGCTCCTGGCTGGTCCCCCTGCGCCTGCCCTGTGGCCCGGTCACTGCCCTGTGGCTGGAGCCATCTTTTCAACACATGAGTCAGATCGTCTCTCTCCTCCACTTAGAACCCTTCGGGACCTCCCCATCAATCAGAATAAACTCTGAGTCTGGCCCATCCTGCCTCTCAGATCTCGTTACCTGTCCCTCGTCCCCTGGCTCATGTGGCCTCAGCCAAACTGGCCTTTTCAAGCACCTTGCGCTTCCTGCTCCCCCTGTCTGGAACGTTCTCCCTCCATCAGGGCTTGCTTCCTCGCCTGCTGCGGGCCTCTGCTCAATTGCTGTCTGATCAGTAAGGCCTTCTCACCATCCTGTATAAAGTAACAACCCCTGTCCTGCCCCCGTACCTCATCCTACATCAGTTTTCATCGAAGCACTGATCTCCCCTCGCATGTGACATGTATTTGTCTATTGCTTGTCTCCCTCTACTAGAATGTCAACTCCCTGAGGGCAGGGACTTTGTCTCTTCTTTCCATAGTGCCCCGTGCTCTACATAGGTACTCCTTAGGTATTTGAAGGGATGAAGGAATGAATAGATTTTGGATGTCACGTGCAAGAAAGGCTCTAAGCCTCGCCCAAGGTCACAGAGCTGGGTAGTGACAGGTGCTGGCTCTGTCCACCTTGCCCCAGCTCCCTCGGGTGGCTCAGGGAGGAGAGCTCCACACACAGGGGTCCTGGCCTTGTCCATCCTGTCTCCTGTGTGTTTTTCCAGTTTACACAGAATTTCAGCCCAGAATAGCAGAAGAAAACACAGTTGTTCCTCCAAAATCCTGGAAACTCTTCCAGTGGGTCCTCCCCTGGAAAAACAGCAGCAGTCTCAGGGTGGGAAGATAGGAAGTGGGGGAGGGGGTCTTCCAGCACTGGGGGTAACGAGGTGGATTTGGTTTTGCAATTAAAATAACATCTGGGTCTGTTTCCACAGAGCGGTTCTGGAAGGTGGGTGGTCTGTCTAAAGCATCAGGTGGGGCCTTCCCCATCCCGGCCCAGAGGATTTGGGCTGGCTGTGGCTGAAGGATTCACCCTGCAAATGAAATACAAAAGAAACAGAGCCCAGAGAAGCTTCTGGAAACTCCACCTGCAGCTTGGCATGAAAGCCTGCTGGTCCCTACCCTAGTCTTGTCTGGGGCATCCCAAGACACCTCCCCCAGGACCCCCATCCCACCCTGAGATTGTTCAGACACCCTCTTTGATGCACAGAGACCTCTGGCCTCCTCCCTGTCACGCCCCATGTGGTGTGCTAATCGTCTGTGAAATGAGGGATTTCGGGCGTCACTCATCCGTGTGAGGACAGTGGGGCCTGGGAGCGGTGCAGCGGAGTGGGAAGGGACCGTGAGGGCCGTTCCAGTCTTCTGAATCCTGTCCCTCTGTCTGTCTGGCTTCTCAGATGCAGCTTTTGGATAAGTTTCCCATTGAAGGTGGCCAGAAGGACCCCAAGCAAAGGATCATCCCCTTCCTCCCAGGTAAGCTGTGGGTGGCCCCGCCGAGGGCATGGGGTCAACCTGGGAAAGGATGCTTTTTAGGCCAAGAAGAGGCTGGACATTCTGGGCGGGGTGGACCTGGGAATCTGCATATTAACATTTCCCCGAGGGATCTGGAAGCCCCCGATTTTGAAGGCCACTAGCCTCCAAGCAGCTTCTCCCGCCATTGCAAGACCATCTCGCCGGCCTCTGGCTCATAGCTTCTGAGGAGTTTCACAGGCTCCGGGACTTTGGTTTCCTTTTCACAAAAAGCACAGAGAGACCAAGTTCGACTATGAATGGGTGAAGAGCTACAGGCTGACCCATGTCCACTGACTCCCATTCTAAGCACAGAGAACCTTGAACTGAGCACACTCCCCAGGTCTGGTCTCGTCTAGCCCTTGCGTCACCTTGCACAGCTGAGGCAGCTTGTAGCACTTAGGAACATGTTTAAGGCAATTGGTTACGTTCTGTAATTTAGAGGAAAACTTCCCAGGTGGGTGGGAAACTTGTTATTACTACGATGTCTTAAGTTTGCATAGAGATTTATAGCTTACGGGCTGCTTTTTTATTTGTTATCGTCCACACGTCTTCACACCGAGGCGTGTATTATAATTTCCCCTGAGGGATGAAGATGTTGGGGTTCAGAAAGGTTAAGTAACTGCCCATAAACGTGGCAGAGCTGAGGCGTGAGCTCAGGCCTCCTGCCCCACAGCTGGCTCTGCCGCGACCCACGTGGGCGACACTGTCTGCGGGAACTCCAGCCCCCCTGCCTTCCCCAGGCAGCTCCCTTCACGTGGGCGTCCCCTGGGTTAATGCCAGCTCTGGACCTCACGGGCCAGCCTGGGGACAGCCCTCAGTCGGACCTTCGAGAGGAGCAGGGTCCACATCTCCTTAGCCCCCGGCATGCGGCCAGCCCTCGGTGGGCACCTACTTGTCGACTTGAAACAAACCTGGGGCACCTCACTCAAGAGAGTGGCTCCTCTCTGGAAGTGTTTCTCACACGTGTCCCCACCCTCAGAAGTGTTGACAGACGTGCGTGTGTATCACGGCATGTCCTCAGAGTCTTGTGCTATAGCTGGAGAGAATTAATTGGGCTACAGAGAAGAGCCCGTGATCCTTGGCCTCAGTCTGGGCAAGACCAGAACAAGTCAGTAGCGCGTCTCAGCCCCTGCTTCTTCCTCCGTTCCTGGCTGGGAGTTAAGATGGGGTGACTTTCGCGCCTTGCTTGGCTTTCTCCTGAGGCTTTGCAATGTCCAGCATCTAGGTTTGTAATATCCTTAGATGTTACTCCAACACAGTCTGTTATAGAGACTCTGCCCGCGCAGAACTGGGAGCCCAGCCAGGATGCTGTGGGCACAAATGTCCCAGAGACAACACGAGGCCATAGTGGTCTGGCCGTAGGGTGTGAAGGTTGCCTGTTTGCTCAAGAAGAATAGGCTTCTCCCCTGTCCTCCTCGGCCAGCCTCCTGGGAACGAGTGCCTCGTTACCATTCGGTCAGCAGGTGTCTACTGGGGCTCAGCCTGTGCCAAGCTATTGGGTAGGGTGGCCCGGCAAGCCAAGGGGCAATCTGGATTTGTTCCCTTCATCCAAGGAACTCTAGTGAGAGTGAAGACCTGCTCCATAACCAGAGGACCGTTTAAGGCAGGATATGACCCTCTGTACCACCGTGTGATTCCAAGGGAGACTGAAGAGGATGCTCAGAGAGCAGCGGCCTCAGTGTGAGCTGAGGAAGTGGGCAAGGCCTCCCGAGAGAGGGGGCCTGGAGCTGACCCTCCAAGGAGGGAGGGTGAAGGGCAAGGCTGGGAACTGCTGCCGCCACCACCCGTGTCTCAGGCGTCAGGCTGCCGGGCTCACCCCAGCAACCCTGGCTCTGTGGTTACTGGTTGTATTGACTTCTCTGTGCTTCAGTTTCCTCATCCGGAAAATGGGGACGATGCTAGTATCTCCTTCATGGGGCTGTTGTCGGGACAAAATGAATTAATGCATCTCACGTATTTAAAGCTAAGGCTAGCCCCAGTAGGGGCTAAACAAATGTTAGCCCTGTTATTCCTAATTTTTCACATGTGCCTAGCGTTTTACACCACATATATAATCTTATTTGAGCCCCTGAGGGAGGTTACTGTCCCCACATTACTGACTAGGACGTTGAGGCCAACGGAGGCTGATAGACTCGCACAGGGCCGTGCGGCCGGGACGCGTGGCGACCCCAGAACTCCTACTCCTGACCTCCGGGCCGGGGCTCCCTTTGCATCAGCTGCCCCAGGAAACCAAGTGCAATAGCTGCTGCAGGACTGAGGCCCCCTCCGAATGGCAGTTTGCTCTGACAGGATCGTAGTGGGGATTAAAAGAATTCACGTAAAGCACTTTGCATGGTGCCTGTCTCATAGTAAATGCTCAATAAGCAGCATCTGTTAATAAAGAAAGTCACCTGCCCCCGCACAACTTATGAAAAGTCAAGCTTAGGGTCACCTTGCAGCTCCCATGTAAATGTGGCCCATGCATAGTGGGTGAGGGAGGGATTGTCGAGAGGGATGAGGTTGACTTGCCTCCACCCCAGCCCACCCTAAAAGAAAAGTCTCCTTTTCCCTGGCTCTGCTTTCTTTCTCCCCTCCCTCAGCCGAGTTCCCTCTTGGACTCTTCCCTTCTGCTCACTCGCTCTCCAGGACTTCAGAATAGTCATTGCTGGTGATTCAGAATCCACCCTGGGGCACCCCAGCCCCGTTCCTGGCTCCTCTCCTGCTCGCCAGAAACCACCACAACCCCCATGCTCTGCTCACTCCTTAGCTTGGACGTGGGGGGAAAGGATTGAGGGGAAACCACCCAATACGTCAGAGCTGGGCTGGGGCGAGCTGCGTAGGTGTGAGGATTCCCCAGCCACCCCGTCTCCCCTGAAGCAAAGGGCCCCCCTGGAGGTATCAGGGTATTAGAGAAGAGCAGTGATGAACATCACTTGTCTTAGGTCAGCCTCCCTAAGAGCAGAGCTTGATGCAGGGACTCAACTGCAAGTGACATTTGAGGCTGTGCTCCCACGTGAGTTCAGCTAAGTCTGCCTCAGCCTGATCCCTGGGGGAGCTCTGGAGAGTGAATGGCACCACAGAGCTGTCCCAACTTAGGGGACAACTTCTGTACCCCCACATCAGTCATCCATTGTCTGTGGGCTGCCTCCGCCCACAGAGGGTGTGGGGTGTGGGCATAGTGGCTCCCCATGGCCAGGGCGTGGGTCTGAAGGGGGCAGCTGTGAGCTTTAGCAGCCCACACTGCCAGCAGCTGAGGGGAGGAGCCTTGGCTAGGACAGGGGCTCTGGGCAGGGCACCTGTGGCATCTGGCCTGTGACCTGACACCAGCTTGAGGCTCTACGCCCCTGCCTTTGGGGAGGATGTCTGAAGTCACCTGCTGCCTCCCCAGGCTCACCCCCAGCAGCAGTGACTCCACAGAACCCCAGAGAATCCAAGCACTCTTCCAACCCTTGGGAGGGTCCCCCAGCCTTTGCCTCACCTGAAATTTTAGAGCTAGGAAACCAAAGGGCAAGAAGTAGAGAGCACCCATATTTTTTCCCGGAAGGGCCTCAATTTTGTCTCCAGAGTTGCTGGGACGTGGCGAGCATGTCTGCTGCCTGGATCTGGGGATGTGCTTGCAGCATTTGGCTGACCTGGCTGCAGGCTTGTGGCTGGAGGCGCACACACGTTTGAGTGGCTGACGGAGGAATCGAGAGACGAGAAGGAGCCCATGCCTTGGTTACACGCTCACTCATCTGCCAGTCAAATCCTGGCAGAAAATCCTGCGCCTGAGCATAAACCTTGAGATCTGCTACACAGGCTTGTGATATGTCTGGCAAGTGTATGGCCTGAGTTCAGGGTCAGTGGGTTTGAAAAGTGCTGTGTGCCTGGGGCTCCTGTGACCAAAGGCAGAGGCTCCATCCCTGGAGAAGCTGACCCCAGACAGTGCCCAGTGTCTTGGAAGACAGATAGGGTGTCATGTAGTGACTCTGGGGTAGAGGGTGGGGTTGGGGAGGTCTGTGAGCTGGGCCAACAAGGTACTAGACTGGGGGGGGCCAGCAGACCTGCAGACCCAGGGGTCTTGCATTTGCATATCAATCAAATCCCACATAAAAGTTTCTAGGGGACCTGCCCTTAAGAGGGCCCCCAGTTGTTTTCACCAGAGCTAGTACCTGCTTTTGTGGACCCTGGGGATGAGGGGCATGCTCTGTGCCTGGCCCACCAGTCCTGGTGAGGCCTGGGAGCCCATGGGAGGGGCAAGGAGAAGTTACGGACCCCATGTGAGACTGGCAGTTCCTCAGCAAGGCAGCCCAAGAAAGAAAGCTGACCTCTGAGCAGGAGGGGGCAGAGGGTCACTTCAAGGCCTGGTACCCTGGGGTTGGCGGTGGGGCAAGGGAAGGGGAGAGACTCCCTCCGGGCCTGCGCCTCCAACCCCACATGATGTGAGAGTGAGGGAGACACACCCATCTCTTTTGCTGACCTTTTGGCCTCCCTTGGGGACAAGGCCCTTATCCACGCCTTTCATGTCCCTATCATGGGGCTGGACACCTAGTGTGTGCTGTGCTGAGACTGGCTGATTGTTCTCCCATATAGACAGACACTTTTACTGAGCTGCTAGTAGGTGCCTAGCCACGTACTCGCCACTCTACGTACCTTCCCTCCAGTCTCACAGCAGGTGGCGTCATCCCCAATTTAGAGAGAAGTCAAATCACTTCCCACCCTCACCTCCTATCGTGGGCTGTGTCTCTCCTTGGGTGGGGAGAAATCGCCACCCCCAGCCTCTGCTAGACCCTAGCTTTGTCCCCACTTTCTTGCCTCCACCCCTCCCAGGTTAGGGACCCAAGAGGTTCTGCTTGAAACCGGCGGCCCAGCCCTCTCTCCAGCCTCGGTGCTGTCACATGCCACAGGAGTGCAGTTTGGGGTGGGGAGGTGGCCTGAACCTCTCGGGGAGCCAGGTGACCTTTAAGAGCTCTCTCATTCCATTGAGTGGCCGAGGTAACCAGCACCGAGTAATTGATTTTTTTTTTGTTGCAACTACACCATTTAGCTTATTATTATTTCAGTGATTACAAATAAGACAAAGTGTTCAGAGCACTGTCGTCCTTTAATTATGACTCTAACAAGATTGCCTATTTGGTTTTCTCAGTCCCAGCATTTTTTAAAACTTTTGATTTTGAAATGATTATAGACTCACAAGAGATTGCAAAAATACTAGGCACTCTGTACTCCTACCCTGCAATTCCAGCACCATCCTGCAGGGTAGGTGGCATTATTCTCATTTTAAGGAGAGGTCAAATCACTTTCTACCATCGAGCACTTCCTTGCAGCGGTGACATCTTATGTCACTACAGTGCGTTATCAAAGCCAGGAAACTGAAGTGGACAGAGCCAAATTAACTAGACCGCAGGCCTGAGTAATTGATTTTACATTATGGAGCTGGAGAGTGCTATTAAACAAGCAGGCCAGCTGGTCTTTGAGAAGGAGGCAGTGGCTTGGTAGCCATCCATGGAAACTCCACTCCCAGGCCTGACCTCTTGGCATTCCCACCTCCAACAAAAAGGCTCTGGGGAAACTGTTTTCCATGAAGGCGTATTTCTGAAGCCCTGGGTGTAAATTCAGCTGTTTGGGACAAATCACATTATCTTTTAGGTGTCCTAAGGGGTATTCTATTTAAAGCGGGCATGTAATAAATCCTGTTGCAAAACAAAGAACTTTTTTTAAAAGTAATTATTTCCCTGATTTACATATATTTTAATAATTTGAGGCTTCTCCCGAGTTTGCTGGAAACAGGGCAGACCTGGGGTTTGGATATTGACCCTTGTAGGAACAGCATTGTCAAGAACTGAGATTTTGCCCTATTAGCAAGCCAATTAAGTTCACTCCCCATTGTTTCGTGGACGCTGACCCAAAACACAAAACTCCCGGGTCGGAGACAAGACTTTAGTGTAGCTTAGTGACCAGTGTGAGCATCAGCGCATCTCTGCCGGCCTCTGTTGCCTCCAAGTTCCACAAGGGTGACATGGCGGGCTCAGGTGAACGCCTGCAGGTGCAGTGAGTTACATTATAGGAGAGGGGCCCAGATCCTAGGGAGCCCCCGTATTTATAATGGATAGCAAGCCATCCTGCCCCCTGGCTTTGAAGGGAGACACTGTCAGGAGTCCAGGGCTACACGCAAACCTGCTGTGTGCTACAGAGTGAGACACCACCTCTGTCTTGTAAGGCTGTTTGCTGTGCAAGCACCTTTGAAAAGATAACCCCGCACAAAAAGGCAGTTAGTGCCTTGTCTATGAGACTTACAGAAATATAGGAGCCCCAGGGAGAATTGTTTCACAAGTGAATACTGTACTTTCTGGGGTCTCCTGCTTTTTGGAGAGGTGGGTGGAAATGAAGTTCTTTAGGACAGTGGACCAAGCACGGTAGTGTCAGCAGCCTCTCAGGGCAGCCTACTGTTTACGTGGAACTCTCCGCCTTGTTTTAAAAGACTATTGTGGAAAATCCATCTCCTGTTGCCCATCCTGGGATTGGAGTGGATTTCCTGTGTATCCTGAGTTCGCTGGCCCGAGGAGGCTCCCTGGGAGGAAATGGTCATTATGGAGTGAAGTAGAGTGTGTAGCTGCTGATGTAAAAAGCAAACAACTGCGACCAGGGACCGAGGGACTTCAGAAGCCAGTCAGCGGAGCAGAAAGAGCTGAACTCACTCTGCAGAGGCTGTGCGAGGTCCCCTCCCACCCTCCAGCCATCTGTGCCTCTGTGCTGGCTGGCACTGGGCCTCTGGGCTTCCAGAAAGCCCCCTCGTCCTAATAACTGAGTCAGTGCCCCCATAGCTATCCACGTTCTCAAGCTGATGAGTCATGGAGAAGTGAGGTTGCTTAGGGAGAAAAGTGAACCTATACCATAATCAAGTTAGGTGCTGCCAGCTTGCAGACGGCCTCATGACCTTACAAGCTTAGAGGGGTGTATTTTTAGACAGCAGGCACGCCTGGTTCCTTTGTACCGGCTTGCCAGTTTACATACCGGCCCCTTAATGAAGAGGCAGCATGGAGCCACGGTGTGGAGGGTGCTGGGTGAATTGAAAGCATGCTCTCTGTCCGGGGCCTTCCTTTCCTGGCCCCCAGAGGCCTGTGCAGCAGATCCGGTGTTTGTTCCAGCAGAGAAGGAAGCAGGGGGAAGGGACGTCCTTAGCTAGAGCTGGCCCACGGCGTGGGGAGGAGCTGGCCCCCTTCCTGGGCTGTAGGTGTCTCTGTGTGTCTCTGTCAGGCCCCAGCCTAACCAAGCGCTTCCCAGAGGGCCTCGGAAGCTATGAGGGACACGGTGGCCCAGAGATGCTGGCAGGGACTGTGGCCCCTAAGGGAGAGGGGCCGAGAGGTTTCTGGGCCCCACTGGTGACCTGGGATGGCAGAAGACAAAGCTATGTGACAAGGAAGGAAAAATAGAGTCTGCTGGTAATGCTGGGGTTTAAAAAAGGTTGACAAGATTACAGGCTAGAGAGGCACCGTGTGCTTTGCTCCAGCCTCCTCTGGAAGTGCTACGTCTTCTCTTGCTGTAATTACTGCTCCCCACCCCAAAAATCATCCTCCCACTCTGTAATCTGGGGTGGGTGGTTCTCAGAGCCTGCCGTCAGCAGCAGCTCTGAACACGGTGTGGAAGAGCTGCGTGCATTCACTTCTGCCACAGGCATTTATTGGGCACCTACTATGTGCCAGGCCCAGCCATGGGCACCGGTGATATGGCTGAGACAAGGTAGGCCTGGTCACTGTCCACAGGAAGTTGACCTTCCAGTGGACAGTCAGAAGGCAGACGACAAATGAACGGGCAATTTCCAGTAGGGATGAGGTCCCGTGATGCAGGACATCTGAGATTAGGTGGTCAAGAAGGGCCTTTTTGCAGAGGTGACGTCTGAACTGAGCCAGGCAGGGGAAGACCAGGGCCCAGGGGTGCCAGGCTGAAGGGACAGCAAGAGCAGTAACCCGAGTGGGACCAAAGGTGTATGTTTGAAGAACAGTAAGAAGCATGTGTAGCTAGTGGGGAGGGCTGTCACCCAGCGGGAGCTGACCAGATAGGAGTTGCAGAACCACGAGACTCCAGAGCAAGTCCCCTGTGGCAAAGCCACCATGAATGAGAGGGAGGCCCCACACACATGTGCAGGAGCTGCGCAATCTAGCCCAGACACACGGGTCCATTGCCTCATCTGTGAAATGGGTCCGTCATGGTTTGGGGCGACTTCACAAGCAGTCGATGTGTGGAGATCACCGTGTGGGCTGTGACGGGAAAGGGCTGGTGCTGTGAGCCTAGTGCTGCTCATGGTGGCTTTGCCGCAGGACAAGATGTGGGGTTTCCTTTGCTCTGCCCCCCCCCATGCTGAGTCAGCTCTTCGCACCGCAGCCCAGGCTCAGCCGCGCTTCCTGCTGCTCCTTCCTGGCCCGTGGTGACTCACGAAGCAGCAAGGAGCTTGTTTCTGAAGAGCTGATGACCCAGATGGCTGCTCTGGGCTGGAAGGTGGGGAGGGGGCTGAGCAGCCCTGGAGCCAGCATCTGGTCACGTGGCAGGGTCACTAGCTTCACAGGCTCTTAGCTCCAAAGTGGCAGGTCTCACTGGCCACGTGATCAGATTTCTGGTTTGAAAGGCGTCCTCAGGCTGGTGCGTGTCAGACAGGCCGGGAGGCGAGTGAGGAGGTGGGAAGACCAGCTGGAGCCGGGCGAGGCAGGTGACAGGCCAGGGTGGCTCAGTCTCAACTGGGCACTGGGTAGAGGAAAGCGGACAGGTCTGAGACATGTCTTAGAGGGGCAGCCAGGAAGCCGTGCTGATGGATTGGAGGTGGGCGAAGGGTCAAGAATGACGATACCCTCGGTTCTGTCCGGGTAGCCTTGGCCAAGACAGCAGAACCAGCGTTTCATGGCACCACGGCCCCAGCTCCAGCCCTGTGGCCTTCGCCCCTGGTGGTAAAAGGCAACAGCCTCCTTCCTGTTCCCTGAGATAGCCCAGGCTTTGGAGCGCATGAAAGATGCTTTGTGGGCAGCCACCCTTCCCGCAGCCTGCAGGCACTGGGCACTCTGGCTTCTGGGTCCAGGTTTCAGGGGTACAAGTGGGGGGAGCAGCGGGAGGTGGTGGTAGAGGGGGACACTGAGGTGCATTGAGAGGGAGCTCAGGCCCCCACGCCTTCCCAGGAGGTGAGGGGTACTGGAGGTAAATCTCCACAGGGTCCCTGGCTTGACGCCCCCCACTGCTCTCCAAGGTCACCCCGACTGGACCCAGGCCCGGGGAAAGAGCCCCAAGCCAGAGCTCTTCCTGGGCAGGGACTGAGCTGGCCCTTGGAGTCGCCCCCACGAACTGATGCCTCATTCATGCTGGGGCTGCCTGGGCCCCCCGCGGCACAGTGGTTCTGCGCCCAGCAGACACCTCCTCCCCCCGCCTCACAGTCCCCGGGACTAACGTCCACGGAAGAGGCCCCAGGTGCCAGGCCGCCAGCCGCCAGACCACAGTCGGAGGGCCTGGCATGGCCTGAAGATGGAGTCTGTTCACCCGAACGTCCCTTCAGAAGGCGGGAGGAGGTGAAGGTGGAGGCTGGAGCTGGCTGGCCCAGCCTGAGGGTCTCTACCCATCAGGGGCAGACACCCCACCGGCTCCAGCGGCCAGACCAAGGCCGCTCGAGGGATGAGGGCTCTGCTTCTGTTTCTCCCCAGGCCAGAGCACAGGGGCCAGATTTTGCCTTTGTAAGAAGGAATTTGGGCAGATCTCAGGGAGAACGTCCAGAACTGCATCGCTGCCGTAGGAAGCCGTGAGATGCCTCAGCTCCGTGAGCCCCACAGTGTGGTGGCTCTGAGCACTGGCTTTGGGCTCCAACAGCTGTGGGTTCACAGCTGGGCTTTCTACTTGGCTGACTCGAAACTCTGCTTTTTCTGTGACTATTATATTTGGGCACTGGAGGACTTAGAGCTAGCCAGACCTGGTGTTCAAATCCCAGCTCAGCCTCTTAACAGCCGTGTGACCCTGGGCCAATTTTACTCGGTGTTTCTGCATCTCTGCTGTAATCCTCATCTACAAGATATGTCCTGGGGTTGTCGAGAGCATCACACGAAGTGTCATCTGTGAAGCACACAGTGACCACTCAGTACACAATGCAATTTGCTGATTATTATTATTGGGTTCCATGCAGAATGGTGTGCTGTCTTTCTAGGATAGTTTGAATGCAGCCTCCCAGAATCCTTTCCAGGAGTAAGGTCTCCTCCCAGGAGCATGGTCTCATGGTCTTGTATGTTTTAAGGTTTGCTACCTGCTACCTGGTTCATAGATCAGCAGCTTGGGTGTGATCTGGGAGCTCGTTGGAAATGCAGAGACTTGGCCTCACACTAAACGTAGTAAGTCACAGTGTGCAGTTTAATAAGATGTACAGGTGACTTGAATGCACGGTGACGTTGGAGGAGCCATGTTTTAAGGTCCGTCAAAGCCCTTCTGTAGATATATACTCTGTCTGTGGGACTTTCTTGATGTTTGGTTATGTTCAGTCCATTTATATAACATAAACCACTGAAGCTGTGATGGTAAAGCCATTGCTAACCCAAAGTAGAAGCGCACGTAAAGATGAGGCTTCACGTACGTAACCTGGTGAGGGCTGGTTCCTTGGCCTCACATCCTTAGACCTACCTGAGCCACCACCTGTTCCTGGTATGCCAGAGGAGGAGGTCATAGCAACAGCACGGCCCTCTGTCCCCCATCACTGGCCTAACCAGGAACATGCTCAGGCCCTGGCCATACTCCCTCTCAGATGCATGTCAGAACATTCTTTCTCCCCTCCATTCCAAGACGGGGTGAAGTTTGTGGCCAAGGAGATGACTACAGTTTTTATTTCAGATGTCTCTCTGATTGGAGATGGGGGAGACTGGCATGTAAATTCTCTGTGGTTTTAAAGATATCAGAGAATGAGAATGTCTGAAAGCTATGGTCTCCCATCATGTCGTGCTGTTGGGAGGGAGAACATGCTCTTGTAATGAGGCTCTGGCAATAAATTTAAGTCAAAAAATAATGTGAGATTTTAAAGCAGCATATTTTGCTTTTCTATATAAAATAATTATTGCAGACCTAAGCTTCGAAATAAGAGAGCCAAGAGAGGAGAGCTGAGATGAGTGAGTGACTGGTAATTACTCCTGGCCTCTTGTTTCTGATCTGAAAGATGAATTTACCAGTTGAATAGTTGGTAGTTGGTGAGGATGGCTTAAATAAAACCTATGTGGTTGGCAGAGCTGTTCTCGCTTAACAGAAAGACTTCTCCCAAAAAGAGAGAAAGTGGAAAAGCCACTGGGTCCAGTGGCCCAGAGACAGCTTTTTGTCGAGTTGGCTGTAGGGGAAAAGTTTTCCAAGGAACTGTGTATGAGTCCTAGAATTTTTAACAGATTAAACTCTTGTAAATGAGAGAAAATTTCTGCCTAAGGAGTATAGCTACTATTTATTAAGTGTATACTTTTGCCAGATGTTGTGCAAAGGGCTTCATGTGCTTATATTATCTCTTTTAATGACAACAACCTCACTTGCCCAAGGCTGCTTAGCTAGTATTAGAAGAGGCAGAATGGAGAATTCAAACCCAGGTCCACTTCCAAGTCCAAGCTCTCGACTGCTATTCCATGTCCTTGAACTGCTCACCACAGAGTAGGATTGGCCAAAGATATACTGCCTGGAGGTTAACAGTTAAGGTTTGGGGTAAAATAGTGGGTGTGTTGCCTGCATCAGGGTGTTTGCATTTCTTTAAAGCTTGTTTCAAGTTTTGTATCATGTTTTTTAAAAATATATCACTTAAAGGTTGATCATTGTTGTCCTTTTAATACAGTGTCACATTCCTACAGTGAAGGCCTTGTCTAAATTACATTATTTTCTGTTCTTTCACTCACCCTACCCAATTTAGCCCGTCACCTGGTGGCAGCTGCTAGAATTGCAGGCATAGTGCCTAGAAAGAAAGAATTGAATTCTGGAATGCTAGCCTTGGAAAGCCAAACCCATAAAGTAACCATGTGGGAACAATCATTTGATACTATTTCCTAAACCACAATTCAACAGGGGGCTGAAAATGAGGGAGAAAGAAGTCCCACTTTATCTTTCTATGTGACACTAAAACCAGGAACTTTTTATTTAGGGTACCCAATAAAACCTTAGGAAATGTCACATGGTTTTTACTTGTTCATTCCTAAAATTTGATATGGGAGGAATTCTGCACCCGGGGCCTGCATTGCTGTTCCTAGTTTCTTTTGCTATGCCTGACAGCACCTGCTCCAACGTTGGAAGGGTCTCCTGTGCACTGTAATAGATTGTCATTTATGCATCCTGTTTCCTCCATAAGAAGGACAGGCCATAGCCTCCTCTGAGCCTGAGTTTCCCCATCTGTGAAATACAAAGATTGAACTTGATACTGTCTAGGTTTTCTCATAGTCCCATCATTTTATGATCTAATAGCTATCAAGCCCAAAGGAATAAATGCCTAATGATGGAATGTCAGGCAAAGGAGAAAACATTTTAGGAGAATGGGGGTCTTCTAGGCCTGCCTCAAACCTCAACATCCTGGCAGAATGTGGCTGCCTCTGTATAAGGCCAGCCTTGTGCCCTTCCCTGCCCCACTGTCCCCACCCCCCATTTCCTTTGAAACGTGTAGAAAGCCCCCTTGTCTTCAGGGTTTCCCTGCAAAGGGCTCCTGCTGAAAGACTGCACACAGCCAAGACTTTGACCTTCACCTTTGCCCCTGACTTACTTGGTGAAAAAGAGTTCTTATCCTCCCCTCTCTAGGTTTGGGGAGGCAGGGAATCAGCTAGGGTTAGCAGGATTTCAATGAAAATATAAATAGAAATGTAGTCTATAAATAACAGTGCCCCAAACTATCAGGAGGCATGAATACCAGCTGGGCAGCAGACAGTCTCACATCACTAAGGCCTGACGGTGAGCATGGGTTATTCCAACAGTGCCGTCTGTTGGGATGCTTCCTACTTGCTGGTGGTGCCTAGAGAAACCCTTTCTCTTTCTGGGCTCTAGAAAAGCCGTCCCTCCTGTTGCCTCCCTCACACCCATCTCTTGCTAACCCTTCTTTAACACGCCTGAAATCAGACCTGGCTTTTAGTCCCAGTCGTGTGTGACTTGGGGAAATTGAGACAGTATCTCTGAAGTTTAGTTTCTTCATCTGTTGCCATGAGGATTTTAAAAGCTGTAGTATCTGAAGAGCAAGAACTATGTCTTATTTTATCTTAGTTAAGTGGGTGGAGTCTAGAGCCATATTGTTTGGATTCAGGTCTCCATATTGCCCCTTACTAGCTGTTTGGCCTTGGCTAAATTACTTAACCTCTCTGTACTTCAATTTTCTTGTTAAATGGGAAGAATAAGGGTATCTACATTGTTGGGCTATTGAGAGAAATAAGTTAGTTAATATTTATAAAGTGCTTAAAACAGTGCCTGGCACATAGTAGACATATATAAAGGTTTATTAAGTAAAGAAACAAATATACATATCTTTTGTGCCTAGGGTGTTACCTGGCACATAATAGCTGCTCAACAAATGTGTATATGAATGGCTGAATGAGTACCAGACCTGCCTATTCTGCAGTCTGCAAAGGTAATTCAGTAAGACTGTGTGTGATTCTTTCTAAACCACAAAATTCTATGCAAGTGAGAGTGGGAGTATTATTCTTACCTACTGGGGTGACAGTTTGGCAGAGGTTAAAGGTAGACTCCCTCATTATCCCCGTTCATCTTCTCTGCCTTGCATACTCTGCATTTTGTTGGCCTGGGAGAAATGCCTGGTGCCGAGGCAGCTTGGTGGGTAGACAAAGTCCCTTTCCCACTGCAGTGTTCTAGCAGTGCCAGCCTCTCTGCGTGGCCCAATGCCCCCCCTCCACCCTTCTTAGCATTAGGCCCACATTGTGGGTGGTGCAGACAAAGTTCTTCCCAGGCAAAGCAAAGCAGACAAATAATTGACCGTGTAGCATTTTGCTACAGGCAAATTTTAAACATAAATAAAAGAAACAAAAGAAAGCCCATGCCTCTCAAAAAAGCAACCTGAATGGACAAGGTAGAAGGAACACTGAACCCGGGTTCTAGGTCCAGGCCCACCTGCACTTACCTGTGCAGTAAGGACCGTCCCAGCAGCTCTTGGAGCCTCTCGACAGAGCTGGCAGGTGTTAGATCAGTTCAGCAATTCTCAGCCTCACAGGTACATGAGAATCACTCAGGGGCTTATTAAAAATGCAGACTCTCACCCTGCCCCTGTCCCTTTCCATTCTGATGCAGAGGATCTGGGCAAATCTCAGGAATTTGCACCTATAACGAATACCCCAGATAGCTCTGATTCAGGTAGCCCCGGGCCCCTGCCCTCTCCTGTGCAGTACTAGGCCCGGTATGCTGTATACAGCGCTAATTACCTGTGTTAGCAAATTGCCCCCCAAACTTAACAGCTTAAAACAATAAAAGTTTATTATCTCAACACAGTTTCTATGGCCCAAGAATATAGGAACCACTTAACTAGATGGTTTTGAGTCAGAATCTCTCATGAGGCTGTGGTCGAGATGTCAGCTGGAAGCTTGTCTGGAAGACCCACTTGTAGGACGGCTTGCCCCTGGGGGAGCAGATTGGCTTTGGCTGTTGGCAGGAGGCCTCGGTTCTTTGCCATGTTGATCTCCATAGGGTTGCTTGAGTCTGCTTACAGCATGGAAGTTGGCTTCCCTCAGTCAGTACCCAAGAGAGAGGTCAGGGAGGAGGTCACCATGTCTTTTATAATCTAGCTTTATAAGTCACACCATTATTTCCACAATGTCCAGTTGGTTCCACAGGTCGGCCCTATTCAGTGTGGGAGGGAACTCTGAGCAAGCATCACTGGGGCCATCTTGGAGGCTGACTTCCACGGGCTCCTTTGAATTCTCAGGTCTGTGAAAGAGGGTCAGTGAGTGGTAGCTCTTGTTGTTGGGTCAGGATTTGGGTAGAAATTAGAGGTAGGAAAGACAGCCAAGGCAGAGGACCTAGGAGACATGAACTGCAAGTACAGAAGCCACAACATCCATCCAGAACCAGGCTGCCAGCCCAAGCGCCCTTCTGAGGCCAACCTGGCTGCTAACGTGCTATGAGCAGTTGGTCAAGGTGTGGCCCTCTCTGAACTTAGCTCCGTCCTCAGAAAGTGAGGGGGCTGGATGAGGTGAACTTTGGGGTCTCCTGGTTTTTACCCCATGATCCATGTGGGCTGTGGTAGGCATAGATACCGGTGAGCCCATGGGTTTGAGCTTATGTTGGAGGTGCCCAGCCAGTGACCAGGCCCAGGTCACTCCCCCAGCTCCTGAGTCCTGGGGCTAAGATTGGGTCTGAAAGTGCTTGTGTCCCCTCAGATAAAAATTGTGGCCCTCAGCCTTAAAGATTCACAAACTGTCAGGTATATCTGAATATACAACGTTAGTGGCTTCAGCTTGTTCTGTGTGGCCATGTGATCAAACCCCTGCAACCCATTCAGTCCCTTCTGGCACCATTCATAACCGACACCCCAGGAACCTGCCCACACACACACACCGCTTTCCAGACACACTGAGCTTCCTTCAGCTTCTCCGATGTGCCTGGTCTCGTCCATCTCTGGGCCTCTGCTCAGGCTCCGCCCCCTGCCGGGAACATTTCTTCACACATTCCCCTGCCTGGCTCATCCCACCACTTCTTCATGCCTGTCTTCCTTCTGTGTGTCCGCATTGTAACTGACCCATCGTGGCACGTGCCCACATACTGTGTCCTCTGAGAGAGCAGGGGCCGTGTCTGTATTGGTCCCTGTCACATCCCAACCCCCAGTGCAATGCCAGCATTTGAGAGGGGGTGAAAGAATGATGCATGCTGACCCTACTCATGGGGTCGGGTAAGGCTGAGATTCCCCCGGGGAAAGCGGGCCAAGGGGATACAGGGAAAGGAGGGAACACAGCAAAATAATCAAGAGCCTACACACTTTCAGTCTGTTTATTTTATTTTATGTTTTTGAGACAGAGTCTCACCCTGTTGCCTGGGCTGGAGTGCAGTGGCATCAGCTTAGCTCACTGCAACCTCAAACTCCTGGGCTGGAGCAATCCTCTTGCCTTGGCCTCCCACGTAGCTGGGACTACAGGCACACGCCACCACACCCAGCTAATTTTTCTGTTTTTTGTAGAGATGGGGTCTTGCTATTGCCCAGGCTGGTCTGGAGCTCCTGACCTCAAGTAATCCTCCCACCTTGACCTCCCAAAGTGCTAGGATTATAGGTGTTAGCTACTGTGCCCAGCCTTCAGTCTGTCTAAAGAAAGAGATAGTCAGTTATTCCTCATGTATTGAAAGCAAAAAAAAAAAAAAGAAAAAGAAAATTAAAAAATTTAAGAAATAATTAAATAAGAAAGAAGGAAAGAAAGAGACCATGGCATGTGAAATCCCAGCTCTACCGCTTACTAGCTGTGTGATCCTCGGTAGGTCACTTAACTTTTCTGACCTTCAGTTTACCCATCTGTAAAATAGGAATAACAATACCCACTATCTAGGTCGTAGGTTGTTGTAAAGATCAAAAAATATGAGTGTAAAGGACATGGCACAGCAATTAGCACGTACCAAGTGCTCCGTGAACGTTGTGTCTCATCAATATTAGCAGCAGCAGCAGCCTTGCAGGAGAGGGTGGAACCGCAGAAAATGTTGGTGGGAGGTTGCTAAAGATTGCTGTCTGGCTCAGTTCTGCCAGTGGAACCAAAGCTCAAGAAAAGCAGGCTTTGGGGAACAGCGTTCATCCACAGGAGAGCCAGGCAGACTCCCCTGTGGTTGGCGGGTGTAGCCTGTGGTTTCGGGGTCCTTGCCCACTGGGCTCTGCATCCCAGGGGCTTTGCTCTGCCTGAGAGCATCAGAATGAACAGGCTCCTTTCAGCACCATCGCCCTGAACCGGCACTGCCGGCCGCCTGCCCCTCGGCCTGCCCCTGGGCCTCCTCGTCCCGTAGGGCCTTTCTGTGGTGTGTCTCTGAGCTCCGGAGGCCCTGGACGCCTCGCTCAGCCCCCCACGCCGTGGGCCACGCTTCAGGGATAGGGTGCTGGGAAGCTCTGCCCTGCGCCCACCGTCCCCTTTCCTGAGGGCAGCCTCCCCTGGCGGGAGCAGCCCGGCCACCAAGGCTGAATGGGGCCCTTTATTCCCGGGCTCCCTCCGGGAGGGAGCTGCGCCACTGCCCGCCACGCCCGCCACACCCACGCCCACACGGAGTGGGCACAGCTTGGCCCTGCTGCCCACCTCTGAGCTAACCACGCTGTCTGGCCCCGCTCTGTCTGGGTCCCGGCAGGCAAGTCCACCCCTTGCCCCAGCCCCAGCCCTGTGCGGAGGCAGCAGTCCCTGGTGTGTGTGGGGGGGCATCGTATAACCATCCAGCACGTGGCAGTCGGGGGCCTGTGTGCCAGTCCTTGTGCTGGGCCTGAGGGTGCGCCAGGCCAGTGGGCTTCACTGGCCACAAGGAGCTTGTATTCTGCCCTGAGGGGACCACAGAAGATCGTTATAAATAGCGGTAAGACTGGGAAGGAAACAGTCAAGGTCTGGGAGAGCGAGGGGGAGAGCCCTCTTTTACTAGAAGAGGTGACATTTACACCTCTGAAGATCTGAAGAACAGAAGGTGTTAGCCATGCACAGGGCAGCAGGAGAGGGGACCTTGTGACACGGCCCCAGGTGGGAAGTGCAGGGTGTGTTTGTGGTGTGAGGGGTGAGTGTTGGGAGCCAGGTGGGAGAGCGAGGCTGGAGCCAGACCTCGCCCAGCCACACAGGCCCTGGCAGGGGATTTAGATTCTGTTCTCAGTGCCCTGGGCAGTCACTGAAAGGTTTAAGCCAGGGTGCCTTTTTAAGCATCCAGACAGACAAACGTCACCATAGCATACCTATGGGCTATTGGCCAAATATGGAGGGACTTGGCCTCACCCTGTAACAACCGTCCCGTGTACCCAACACCACGTGGCGCGTGCGCTTTCTAATCCATGTTCCAGCCCTGTGGTCCCATTTGGCCTATGAGAAAACTGAAGCTCAGAAAAGACAGTGTACCCAGGACACAGTGGTCTAGCCACTCTGCAGCCCACACTCTGTTCCCCCTGCCTCCAGTTGAGTGATCTTAGATTTTATTTTATGTATTTATTTTTGAGACAGAGTCTCACTCTGTTGCCCGGGCTAGAGTGTTGTGGCATCATCATAGCTCGCAGCGACCTCAAACTCCTGAGCTCAAGGGATCCTCCTGAGTATCTGGGACTACAGGTGTGCACCATGACACCTGGCTAATTTTTTCTTTTTTTCTTTTTTTTTTTTTTTAGTTGCCCAGCTAATTTCTTTCCACTTTTAGTAGAAACTGGGGTCTCACTCTTGCTGAGGCTGGTCTCGAACTCCTGACCTCAAAGGATCCTCCCACCTCGGCCTCCGTGAGTGCTAGGCTTACAGGCATGAGCCACCACGCCTGGTCAGTCTTAGATTTTAGTTTTTTGAAAACCTTTGCACTGGATCAAGAATAGAAAAACATGGCTGGGTGTGGATGGTGGGAGCAGACCAGTGTGACTGTGGCAGTGAAGGCCAGTGGTCCGTGGGCCCCGCTTGGTGCACTGTGTTACACGAGTTTGTGTTCAGCCCTGTCCGAGCTTGGCTCTGAGTAAGACCACAGCCTGTGCCCTAAGGACCTCCAACGGCAGCTAGGTGGCATTTGTCTTGGCTCAGCCACTTTAAGTATTGTTACATTTGATCACAAAGTCTTTCCCTGGGGTTAGGGGCCAGCCTGGAGGTCACCTGCAGAGCTTTGTATGCCTCCCAGAGTCAGCCTGGGACAGCCCATATGCCATTTGGCCAGCATCATTCTTTGATGTGATATTGGTGGGGAATCCAGATGCTGGCTACCTTATCAGCGATCCCTAAGCCTGGGACCACTCTTGTCTAGCAGCCTGTAATCCAAAGTAAAATCTTATAACCAATAAAATATCTCCTGTCTAGGTCAGGGCTGAAGACTAACCCTGCACGTTTTCCAAAGCAAGGGACAACAAATAGGCAAATTCAGGGGTTTTGTTTCTGTTTACAGTGTTCTTCCCAAAGCAAACCCTACAAGTAAGCATTTGCCCCTTGTTTGTTACAATTAATAAATGGAAAATGTCCTCATATTTTACAAAAAAGGGATCTTACCCCAGGGGTTGTGAATTACTACACACTTAAATTTGCTGCAACTTAAGTCATAAAACATGTGTTTTTAAATAAGGTTTGAGAAGACAAAAGTACATATAGCTAAAATTAGTGACTATATTAATGCCCCTTATCTTTAGTAGATATCACCGAGTCATTCTAGAATTCCCACATACGTATCAGTACAGAAATACTAACAAGCCCCACCCAGTCTTCTAGAATCTGTTCTGGCACAGCAAAGGTCTTCTGGGGTGCAGGCGAGACTCATGTTTCTTGATCTGGGTGCTAGTTAGTTACATAGGTGGGTTTGGTGTTTGAAAATTCATCGAGTCGTATACATGTATGTGCACTTTTCTTTGTGTGTATTATATGTCAATAGAAAGTTTTGTTGTAATCCCAGAGCTTTGGGAGGCCAAGGTGGGAACATCACTTGAGACCAAGAATTCAAGGCCAGCCTGGGCAACACAGCCAGATCCTGTCTCATAAAAAAAGAAGAGTTTTGTTTTTAGGAAAAAGAAAGAAGGAAGTTGTTCTGGGCCCACAGCTCTATAAAACTGCTCCAAGAGCCTTCAATTCCACTGGGTTCAGCAAAGATGTAGCAATACCTGTGCTGGGACTGGGTGCTCATTTCTGGCAAACACCCATAAATCCCAGCTGACCTGCCTGGGGATGAGGGAAAGAAGGATGTTGTTCCTTTCAGCCTGGCTCTGCGTGCTGGGTATGGGAACCTCCAGACCAGAATTTGGGAGCTCATTTTTCCCTCCCAGGTGCACTGAAGCTTTCCGTAAGCACGCCGTGGCTGCAGGAGATTTAGGGTTTCGATCTATGGTGAAACCCAGTGGATTTTTGCAAGTGTGTTTCCCTGAGTGTATGGGAGAGGGGGCGGGGAGTGCTGGAATGGGGAACGCACCTGTGTGAGTCACCCGAGAATGCCCCAGGTGGGCGGGTCAATGACCAATCAGCCGCCTCACTGTGGTGTCACATCCTCCACACTTTGGGTTGGGTGGGTGGAGAAGCGTCCTTCAGAGGTGACACGGGAGCTCTGGGGGGCACACAGGTGTGGTCATGGGTTGGTGAATGAGGAGAGGCTGCTGCAGGTCGAGAGGAGTTTGTGTCTGGCCTCGGACGGGAAGCCAGGTTGATAGACCGGGTACCTGAGGATCGCCTGTGGTGTGTGGGTTCCACGTGGCCAGCCAGGAGACAGGTGGGGCCCGGTTGTGCCCCCCACCCCATCTGCCTGACCCCAAATCGTCAACTAATGAGAGATCCCATTTGTTCAACATTTATTATGGGCTGGCTCTGTGTTACATGATTTTCATTGACTCCTCACAATAATTCTTTGAGTTAAGCATTACTGTCCCATTTTGCAGTTTGAAGAAACTGAGATTCAAATAGGTTATGACTTGTCCCATGTCACATAAAAGTAAATGGCAGAGCCAGATGTCCTAGACAGGACTCTCCTGATGACAAGAAATAGACCCATCCCAGTCTGGCTTGAGAAAAAAGGGGAACTTTATTGGTTCCCATAACTGAAAAACAGGAGTCATGGTTTCAGGCATAGCTGGATGTTGTGACCACATCTGTGTCTGTCACACTCTCAGCTTTGCTGTCTTTTCTGTTGACTTCATTCTCAGACGAGCTTCCCCCAAATGGTGGCAGGGGTACACAAAGATGCTCCCTCGCAGTTTGGGGCTTACAGTTTATGAGTTAGCAATCACCATGGAAAGGGAGGGAGCGCTTCTCTTCTGGTTGTCCCAGCAAAAGTCCCGGGCTGAGTCTTACTGGACTGACTTGGGTCACATGCCCGTGCCTGGACGCTACTGGCTGATTACCCCTGGAGTTTGAGGTGGGACCGGCCCCACTGAAATCACATGGACTGAGAATGAAGGAGAGATTGTTCCCTAAAAGAAAATTAGGGCACCGTAATAAAAATAAAGGCTGGCAGGCAAAACCTGCCAATGCCTTCCATGCTAGACTTCAAGCCAGAGGCAGGGCTTTGGTGTGGATCTAAATGAGAGACTCATGGGAGCCAGAACTCAGGGTGTGGAGTCAGGAGCCCCTGGGCTGTGGACCTTTCCCCACAGGCTTCATGGAGGAGGCAGCAGGGGACCTGAGCCTTAAGGGCAGGAAGGGATTTGGGTAGGCAAGTCCAAGGGTACTTAGAGTAAAAGCAAACTCCCTTCTGCGGCTGTAGGCTCCTACACAGCCTCTATCTTCCAACACTTCTGGTTCTTTCTGCCTCAGGGCCTTGGCTGTGCGTTCTCTCTGGCTGAGCCCTCTTGCCCGAGAGCTTTGCACAACTGGCTCCTTCTCCTCCAAGTCTCCACTGGACCCCAGAGAGACTTCCCTGAGCTCTGTCTGAACCCTCCCTCCCTCCAGGCACCCCTCTTCACATTACCCAGTTTGATTCTCTTTATAGAGGGGGAAGGAGACAGGAAAGTGTCACCAAACCCCTCACTAGATATGAAAAGCATGCTGTCTGCCTCCCGTGCACATCTGCTCCCCACTTAGAATGTAAACACCTCGAGAGCAAGGCCTGTGTCCATCGCTGCAGTGCTCCCGGCCCCTGGGGCAGAGCCTGGCACATCAGGCCTCCATCGGGACAGTGCTGGGGAGATCCATGGAAGGAAGGAGTTATACCTGCACGCATAGACCCTGTGAATCTCGAAGAGGAGAGGCTGCCGAGAACAGATCAGCCTGTTGGGATCAGAAGAGGTTCCGAGGCTAGCCCTCTCTTATCGCCCTGCAGTCAGTGCCCTCTTGTTAGTCCTGCACAGTGGTCGTTAGCCGGTTTGTGAGAACACATGCCTAGGTCGTGGAAATTGCTGCAGAACTCTTCCCGGCTAGGGTAGGGCTCCTGGCCAGTGGGAGGCCAGTGTGTCTGGTATTTCTGCTCTTGAAGGGCCCCTAGCCCTTGACCCCCATGGAGGTCCCATGAGCACCTCTGTTCACAGGAGGGCCCTGGAGGCCAAGGCTGGGCTAGGGGCTTAAGTGCTCTCAGCAGCTCCCTTCACTTACAGAGTAAAATCCAAAGCCCACCATGGCTCTCAAGGCCTTACATCACCCAAGCCCAAAGAACTCTCTGGATTGTTGCCTACATGTCCTCCTCATTCCCCAAACTTTATAAGCCCAGGTTGAAATCCCAGCTCAGCCACTTGATAGCTGTGTGACTTTGGACAGTCCTTCAACCTCTCTGAGCCGCCATTTCCTCCTGGACAAAGTGCGCCTGGTCAAAGTACTCACTTCAAGGTGGTTGTGAGGGTTAAGCAGGAAAACGCAGTGGCGAGTTCTTAGCATGTGCCTGGAGTGCGGTGAGCACTCGGCTCCTGGGATGCCCGCTCACCCCTCCTCTGCCTACTTATGTCCCCCGGTGCACCTGTACATCCATCTAAGGCCCTGGACGGAGCAGCCGCGGAGCCCAGGCCCAGAGGGGAGCGCAGAGGCCCCAGTGGAGGCTCAGCCTGCTCCAGGGGTACACAGCCAGCCTGAGGCCCCGGCAGGACTTGAACCCGGGACTTTCACCCAAGACCCTTGCTCCGTCGATGGTCTCAGCTTCTCAGCCCAGAGTGGCGAGAAGAGGGACCTCCACCTCATGCTCCCACGCCGTGGGCTCCTCAGCTTTCTCCTGGGCTTTCAGGAATGAGTTCAGTCCTGAGCAGCTGGGTCTGCCCATGCCCGTGTGGTCTCCCTCACGGTGCTTGTCGTGTTTCTGGGGCAGCAACCGCGTGGCTTTGCAGATGCGGGCAGAAGCCCTGCCCCCAGTAAACAGGCTGAATGACGTTCGCAAGACGCCTTTAATGCCCTATGGTCTCCGCTTCCTTAATGGGGATTTTCCTCCTCCACCTTTTTTCTCTCTCCCTTTTAATCCAGTCACCGGTTTGGCTCTCGGAGTGCGGTTTGGATCCCTAACAGAGAATCCCTTCCGGGCCCCTCCCTCTCCCCCCACGGCTGTCGGTGCCAAAGCCCCAGGAAAAGAAAACGTTGCTCCCGTCAGGATTTCAGCGGGAAAGAGGGAAGCCCCGTTGGGTTCCAAAAAGTCAACTGGGAATTGGCTTGTGCAGAAATTCTCCTCTGACCTCGCAGCTGAGCAGCAGCCCCACGAGCCTGGTGGAGGGGACGGGGAGGGCTCACCCCTGTGTCCTGGCGGCCCCACCCACAGGGTGGGCCCGAGGGGCGAGGCAGGGGTGCTGTGTGCAGGGGCCAGCGCGAGTGAGGACTCAGGCAGGGCCCTCCCACCTGCCTCCCGCCTCACCCAACCCTCCCTTCTCGGAACTTTCTGTGCCTATGGAGGCCTTCAGTGTTCCTTAACATATTTTTTCTTTTTTATTAGTTCTGTGCAGCTGGGGCAGGAGCGATATCTATATTTCGGGGTACAAGACTTAGCGGTTTGGCCAGCCTTAAGATGGGGGCTGGGAGGGGACCCAGTTTGTCTCCCCATCTCCCCCCTTCCCTTGTCCTCCGACAGGATGAGAAAGGGCTGGAGGATGAGGCCTCTGCTCCATGCAGGTTTGTGGGCCCTGGCTCCTCCTATAGTCTCCCTTGTGTCCCCCTGTTTCTTTCTTTTTTTTTTTTCAGTTAACTTTATTTAATATGCAGGAATGGTCTTAAAAATCTTTTTCTCCATCAGATGTTTGATCCTCATGAAAAATGTTTGGTCTTTGAGCTTGAACGTAGAGCTTTACTCCATCAATGAAGTGATTTTCCTGTTGTAGTGCATTCTGAAGTTCTTCTGTAGAAAACTGAACCCAACCGAAACAGAAGCACCTTTGTATATGGCCAAACTGTGCAAAGTGTTCCCTCATCTCACTCGACGCGGCGGTCCAAGGAATTTTTCTAACAAAAGCAACGGGCTTTCTCGCTGCCATCTTTAGACTTGGGTCCTCATTTCTTAGACAGTCCCGCTTCACCGCTGGTGTCACCAGGTCTGGGCACCCTCCAGCTCCTGACAGGCAGCTGGCTTAGGTGGAGGCCCAGAATTCCAGCCCCAGGGCCACCCGTCGTCTTGTCAGTCCTGAGAGCAGGTCTCCTGGTGTGTTTATTTTCGCGCAGCGTCCCCGTGGCCGCACACACATGCCCCCATGGCACACAAGCAGTAAAGCGACAGGCAACCAAAAAAGGGTAGGAGGCCAAGAGGCAAGGAATACCAAATCTGTGACATCTTCCCCCAAGGAAAGGCGCCGTCTCCAATGTCTTGATAAAACACGTTTTATCTCCTTTCGAGAGGAACACATGGCAGGGCCTCTTTATCTTGCTGACATCGTTCCGTCTGCACAGTGTTGTCCGTCTGACAGGGAAGTGGCCCCGCTCTCTGGCTTCAGAGGGAAAAGGCAGGAGAGCCCAGGATGACAGCCGGTGAGCCAGCGAGCACTTGCTGAGCGCCTGGGCAGCGAAGCCCATGCTGACCGCAGTGTGGGGCAGGCAGGAGGAGGAGCTGCATGCCAACTGTGCAGAGATGAGAGGCGCCAGTGGGACGCGGGTCACGGATGGTGGGACCCAGGTCATGCGTGGTGGGACACAGTTAGGTGCTCCACTGTCCACCTCCAGCAGGGCTGGTGCCTAGTGCCTGTGGTGGCAGGGAAGTTGGGGACGGCTGCAGCACTGCTTTCATGACCCTGGGTCCCTTCACCATTCACCTCTACCTTTGTGCTAGCCGTGGGAAGTGCCAGAGTCAATGCCCCTGGAAGCAGCCCTCTGTGACAGACAGGGAGCTGGTGGGTCAGTGCCCCAGCCTCCCCACCCTCAGTTGGGATATCCGTGAGGTGTGTTCTGCACCATCTTCCGGAGTTCCCCAATAGGATTGAGCTCCAGTTGCCTCCTTCCCTTCCCTGCCTGACTTCCCTGCTACCCTAATGACATGTCCTAGGGTTTCCTCCCAGACAGAAAGCTTGCATTCAAATCTTTGTTTCTGGGGCTGCATGTGGGGCTGGTCTTTCTCAGTACTTCACTTGGACCTTGGCAGAAGCAGCTGACGTGGATTACCATGCAGTCCACATATTTGCTCACATGCAATGGAAATTATCTTAATTAAGACCCCTTTAATGCAAGTGATAAAAATCCCCAGCTCCAACTAGTTTAAATAAAAAGGAGAATTTTATTGTTTCATACAAGTGAAAAGTACCAGGTAGATGCTAGGTTCAGGAACAGCTACATCCAGCTGCTGAAATGATGTCAAAGGAATCTGTCCCTGATCATCTCTCAGCTCTGCTTTTGAGTCTTGCTCTGTTGCCTGGGCCGAAG
>VSMD01035150.1:0-65457 GCA_008750895.1 Mirza zaza
TGTGAGTGCACCTTGGTTCTCGTTAGTATTGACCTCCTCAGTCTTAACCATGTTCTCTCTCCAGCCCCGTAAGGCCCTTGGCTCACTGCTTGAGGAGATGGTACCATCTCCAGGCCTTGTCCACACACATACCACCCTGCCCTTTCTATCTGACGTTGCTGGCCCACATTGGTCCAGAGTTCCCCTCCCAAAGAATCAAGTGGGAAGCACAGCACGAGTTCTTCTACTTTACCTCCCCCTCAACCTCTTTGGAGCGTCTGCATTCTTAAAGGCCCCTTTAACCCAGGTCTTAGATCAAAGACCCTGGGGCTAGGGTTGGGGACACTCAATCTTAAGAGTCCTTGGCATAGCTCCAAATCCTTACGCCCACTTTTAAATCTCTTTTCTTCCTGCTAGTAGGATTTCTACTTCTCCTATTTGTCTGGTAAAGGCTGCCCTAAATCCTCCTTTCTTCATAGCATACTTTTGTTGTTCTAGTTGTAACTGCCCTCCCATGCCCTGTAGATTTAGGGTGACTGGCTCCTCCTGGTTTTCCTGGTGCTGGCCCCCTAGTCTTAGAATTGAAAGTTCTGTGTCCTGGGAAATCCCTCTGTCCTGGGCAAACTGGGATGGGTCGATCACCCTACCTGTGATAAATTAACTTCATGCTCAAGCTTTAGGGGCCCAGATGCTTTAGGGGAAGGAAAAAAAATCGATTACTCAGAAAGAAACCACAGGGCAAAGTACGGAACTACAAAATGTTTTCCTTCAGCATAGAAGAAATGGCAGAACATTTGCTTCCATCATACCTAGCAACGAATTTGTTGAAAAGGAGCTGGTGTTACTGCAGAAGTACCAACTGGCCAGAAGCTGTTATGTTGAAAGTAAAGTGGCTGCCACGTCATGGCAACTCCTCTTGTCGTAGAGGTTTCTCAGTCCAGAAAGCTAATTGAGTTCAAAATTTTGAGCAACTGGAGTTTAATATTTTACCACAAAATAGTTCTGAAATAAATCTCCAACATCGACAGGTACAGGATATTTTCATTGTCATAAACAAGACATTCAGTTTCTATTATGATAGTGTTTGGAATTTAATTAAACAAGGAAAGAAATCAAATTTATAGATTCCCAAAACCATGATTGATTTTGGCACAGTACAGCATAGCTTATCCTGGGTGTGGGCGTAAGAGCTCTTCGTGGTTAACACAGGGCAGGCAGCCTGATGGGCCAACTTGGGCATGTCCTGCAGGGACCGAGAGGCAGACAACACGGACCAGCCTCCAAGGACTGCCCGTGTCTTATACATATCTCCCAACTTCAGTGATAGGTTAGGCCAGGGGTCCTCAAGCTTTTTAAACAGGGGGCCAGTTCACTGTCCTTCAGACCATTCAAGAGCGTGCACTGTGGGCCCGGGCCGAGTCGGCTGCTAAGCAGGACAGGCAGCGGCGGCAAAAACACCCAGAGGGTTGGATAAATGTGCTAGGTGGCCCACATGTGACCCGCAGGCCATAGTTTGAGGACGCCTGGTTTAGGCAAATGCCAGCTTAGAAGCTTCTAAAGGAAGGTAGCTGCATTCCAACAGGTAAGTGTGGATGAAACTCAGGTGGGAGGGCATGGATACTTAGGAAGATTTCTGAGCAGGTGGACAGCTGTTTCACACCAACAGGGCTGGTGTTCATGTACAGTGCAGGGTTCAGAACAGGAAAAGGCCAGCAGGAGCAAGAAAGGATCATATACCTCAATGGACGTTTGATTCTGGAATGAGCATATGGGAACAGAAAAGTGATAACCTAAAAGACCATTTGGGAGCCCAGTGACCTTCAACTGGGCAACTGAAAAGGGTGGGGGCAGGGAGGGTGAGAATCAGAAACTATAAAGATTTTGGATGTTAAATAGATAGACTTAAGGTATAGCCTAACAGAAATTAGGCTACCATGTTTAAATACAGTTTAGTCTTGACCCTGGGACTGGATGAGATTTCAGGTGGGGAGAACTTTGGGTGAGCAGGGGAAGGTACAGGCAGGTAAGATTTATGGATACAGGTTCCCCGGGGCTATTTTCTTAAGTTGGCTTAGAGGATGCCTACAGCTAACAGAAGTCTGTTTCTCCAAAATATGATCGAAGTATGAATGCAAGAGCTGGAAAGGATTCATTCATTTACTTATTTTTAATGAACAAGTATTTGATTTTCTATAATTTGCCTGTGTTAGATGCTGGGAATATGTTGGTGAAAAAGTTAGAGCAACCCCAAGGAAGTCCTGTATTCTTCAAAGGGGAGTCAGACAGACACTCATGTTGCTGAGATAGGAGCATCAGAGAGGGTTGATGGAACACGTTGGAGGGGCTACTATAACCTTCTCGTTTCATGGTAAAGGAACAAAAAGATTAAATTATTTCATGTCGTGTAAAACATTAAGGCTTAAGTCTTCTGTGGCCAGAGCACTGTCCTGGGGATGATCCTAGATACTCGGTCACACAAAGCTCTAGATCACCAGTCCCCAATCTTTTTGGCACCAGCAACCAGTTTCATGGAAGACAATTTTTTCACAGATGGTGGTGGGTGGAGGGCAGAGGGGGGGAGGTTTGGGATGATTCGAGCACGTTACATTTATCGTGCAAGCAACCTCTCTGCTGATCTATGTTTGCAGCTGCTCTCCAGCACTAGCATCACCACCTCAGATCATCAGGCATTAGGTTCTCATAAGGAGCACGCAACCCCGATAATCTCCATGCACAGTTTATAGCAGGGTTCGTGTTTCCATGAGAGCCTAATGCTGTGGCTGATCTGACAGGAGGCAGAGCTCAAGCGGTGATGCCTGCAACGGGGAGCGGCTATAAATACAGATGAAGCTTTGCTCGCTCTCCTTCCGCCCACCTCTTGCTGTGTGGCCTGGTCCCAACAGGCCACAGACCCTCCCAGTCTGCAGCAGGGGTTGGGGACTGCAGCTCTAGATGGAGCCAGTGGCCCCACCTCCTCTCTCCATCTGGGGGTGGATGCACACCTGTCTCCTCTCCAGGCCTCCAGGTGACGGGAGCACAGGCATGCGGACCCCAGGAGAGGCTGGCATGGAAACTCAGATTATTATTTCGCTGTTTTCTGTCTTGTTTCTGCTACATAAAATGGTGGAGTTTCGCGGTAGCAAGGAACCTCTCCTGGAGCATAAGCCCATGACATGGTCAAGCCACTACATTACTCCGCGCGTCACTCACAACGTGGAGACCTGTGCACCTCCTCTTGCACATCCTCTGCGTGTAAGTTTCCCTGATAAAATCAGCTTCCTTCCTGTCATTCATGCGGGGTGTGGTGCTGGCTTTCATCTGTCATGCCACATTTCCGTTTGCATCTGCCACACGTTCAGCCCGTTGGCAAATTACAGGATAAACTTCTGAATGACTGTATAAACAAGCCAGCAAAAATCCAGTATATGAGAAGTACCGATCAGTTTTATATAGATTGGAAAATAGAAGATCATGTTACTCCCATAGAGGGGCCTCCATTAGGACATTAAATGACCTACAGAGCATGAGCTAAGAGTTCTCGTCACCTTGGGTGAGAAGAGTAAGATGTAACACTTGTTCTCTTGCAGCACACAAAAGCTTTTTAGTGAAATTAACTATGTAGTCCTGGAAATAGCAGACCTGTGATTGCATTTTAGTTTTGCTACTCTGCCTTTGAGTTAGTCACTTTCCCTTTTTACAGGTCTTTAAAAACTGGGTAATGCTAAGAGTGTGCTCAAGTTGTTGTGATAATTAGATTAAAAACAAACCAACATAGTAGCATAACAGAGCATGCAGCAAGACCTGGCATTTCATAAACGTTTGCTGAATTCAGTAATGCTAATACATATGCATTAATAGTAAAAAAATCCCCAAAAGCACACCAAACAGCATATAATCAAGTGCTAAATTGTGTGGAACACAATGCAGGAAGTCATGGAGGCTTATTCACAAGTGGGCTTGATGAAAAATTAGCTGTCACATCGGGGTAATAAATCTCACACGGACTCAGTCACGGGGTGCAGCCATTTCCAGGCTGAATCCATAATTTTAGTTTTGCATCAGGTAAGTATTTTTTCCTCCCAATTTTCAAATACAGAGGCATTGCAAAAATATGAATAGACAAGTGTTTACGATCAAATTGGCTATGAAACTCATTTCTAGAGATAACCGTTTTTTATCCAACTTACATATATTCTGTACATATCCTTTACTTGGTGCTTATTTTTAACCTGTATCGTGTGGTGAGGAATTTCTCACTGCTTTTTAAATTCTTGGAAAACTATTTTTAATTGATGTGAAATATAGCATTTCATTCATGGATATCCTAATATATTATATCCCTTTGTTTCGTTGGAAACGTTTCTTTTCTCCTTTTCATTTACAACTAACGTCTCTGAGATGTTAATTAAGGTTTTTTGTGGAATACTCAGGGTTTCCACAAATAAGATCATAGCATCTGTCAACAGAGGTAATTTTACTTCATCTGTTCCAATCTGTAGGCATTTTCTTTCTTTTTCTCACCCATTTGCTCTGGCTAGAACTTCCAATACTCTGTTGAGCAGAAGTGGTAAAACCAGGTATCTTTGCCTTATTCCTGATGTTAGAGGAGAAGCTTTCAATCTTTCACCAATGAGTATGATGTTTACTGTGGGTTGTATCATGTATGGCTTTTCTTATGTGGAAGTCGTTTCCTGTATTTCCAATTTTAGTATTTTATCTTTTCCATGAAAGAGTATTTAATTTTGTTGTAAGCTTTTTCTGCATGCATTGCAATGGTTTTGTGTTTTTTTCCCCTCCCTTCTTCCTGTTAATGTGGTATATTATGTTGATTTTTTTCCTATGTTACACATACAAAATCCATTCTGGGAATAAATCCTTGCATTCTAGGAATAAACCACACTTTGGAATGGCATACGATGTTTTTAACATGCAGCTGGAATTTGGTATGCTGGTATTTTGTTGAAGATTTTTTGTACCAAAGGTCATAAGGGATATCAGTCCATAGTTTCATTGTACATATTAGGGTAGTGCTGGTCTCATGGAATGAAGTAGGAAGTATTCCCTTCTCTTTAGTTTTTTGTAAAAGTTTCAGAAGAATTGATATCATTCTTTACGTGTTTGGTTGAATTTACCAGTGAAGCCATCAAGTATAGGGCTTTTCTTTGTTGAGAGAGTTTTGATCATTGATTCTATGACTTCACTAGTTGTAGGTCTACTTGAATTTTCTATTTCTTTGTCATTTAGTCTTGGTAGGTCTTATGTTGCTAGAAATTTGTCCATTTCATCTGGATTGTTCAATTTGTTGGTATGTAATTGTTCACTCCCTTTGGGAGTCAAATCGTATCATGTATAGAAAAATGACTTATTGAGTTTATTATGGCAGTGGGTAGGGAAATTGCATAGGGAAGAAATACTTTCACCTTCTCAGTTGTGAGGTTATCTTCTTAGCCATTTTATAGTATTGTCTTCCTTAAGCGTGTTTTAAAATGAAAGAAGGTTGTTGTTTTCCATGTCAGGAGTGAGTTTTTTAGGAAAGTCACCTTATAACAAATTCATTCACTAATTGGTTAATTAATGACATAATCAATAAACATGATGAGCTTCTCTTCTATAAAGGTTTCCGTGGTAGTTACTGATTTTTCAATTAAAACAAAGGTCAAAGAATGATAAAAATTAAATAACCCTGGGTTATTAGGAATATTGACTTTATGGAAAAAAATGCTATCACATGAAACTTTGACAACCCTAGAAAATCTGGAATATATAATTGTTATGTGCGTTGACACAGTTGTCTTAAAGAAGTTGATGCATCAGCTGATGAAATGTGCACCAAAATGTATGTAGTCTACCCAAGGAGCAATGCTGAACGCTAGCAGATAAGTTTAATTAAAAAATTTTAAGTTTCATGTCAATTTTTAGGTATACTTTATTCAGATGAATTTCTCTGCGACCTCCTTCCTTTATCTTCTTTTTATCTCATTTACAGCTTTTACTTTCTTAAAAGAAACATTAGACAGTAAATCAGAATGAATGATGCTTTGATATCTTTCATTCCACATGTACGTCTTGTACCCCCACCCTGCATGCCAGACACTGGGCTAAGTGCTGTCCAGGGGAAGAGATGCCCTTCAGTTGGGCAATGCTGCAAAACCAGAGGATGGATTTATACTTAATGCAAGTGGTTTCTTCTGCAGAGAGAGAAGAAAGCGTGAATAAGAATCTGGAGAGGGACTAGTTGTCACAATGGGGCTAACGTATTGCTCTCGAGAGCAAGTGGAGAGCTTTGGTGTCATTTAAGTCCCTAGAACACCTTTATTGTTTCTGCTTTTGCCTTGGAAATCCTTAACATCAAATTGAAGCAATGGTTATGTATTTTGAGAAAGGAGTGAATGAAGGGGGAAGGAGACTCTTCAAGGTCAACCACTCTAATCCTCCCTCCCCCAACCACCGTGGTTAGGGCTATCAGTTACTCAACATTTGAAAAGCTATGGTTTGACTGTAGCTTTCTCTGTGCTGCCAATCAGCGGTGCTTCTACACGTCTTGGGAAACAGTTTGAATGGAGTAAGATTTTTCTTCTTCTTCCTGAAAAAGGGGAATAATTTCGCCAATTTTTTTTTGGCCAATACTGCTTTGTCAACAGATTCATGTGTCTGCTGCTCAGCATCCCCTAGGGAAGAGTCCCAGTCGTTTGTAAGACGATGGGACAGTAGGAGGCAGAAGAGAGTGCAGATGAAAAAACCTCCCGAAGGGAAGAGCTGGGATGAAGCACTGGACTTTATTTCTGCACTAGCTCAGCATTTTCTAGCCATGGTGAGTTGAGATGTTCCGATTTCTTTGTTGTCTTCTAGTTACTTGTGATGGAGAGAGGGATATCAAGTGGCTGGTTTGTTTCTGAATAAAGAGTGTAATTCAAATGGATTAAGGTAGGTGGTTGGGGTCAGCCTGTGGCAGGGTTGCTGGTTGCTAGGATGGGCAGTGATGGACGATGACCTTTCAGGCATCAAAGACCGAAAACAATAGAAAAACATGAATTGTAAGGGTTCTGGGAGGCAAGTGGAGATTTGGATTCTATTCTCAGTCCTACGATTAATTTTGTGAGCCTGGTCTAAGTCATGCTAACCTGTCATGTGTCCAGTGTATTAGGACATGCAGCAGAGTTTTTGGACATGTCACTCCGTTGTCCTGTTATACTTTATTGTTCCTTCTGGCTTTCACTGGCCTCACTCAGATCCTCTGCTCTACCAAGTATTGGGGTGGTCTTTCTTCTAGAATGGCCACTGGTTTAACTGCTCAGGCATGGCCCACCCACAGGTTAACCCATGGCTGGCTTTCAGATGGAGGAATACTCCAAGAGATGGTAATTGTTAGAGACAAATAGGCTTGGTCTCTCAAAAAATTTGAGCTCGTAAATCTACAGGGAAGTTGCTAGTTAACGCTGGTTATTAGAGCTGAAACTTCTGGCAGTCATGGTTGGTATGGGGGCTTTGTTTGCGTTGGTTGTAACCAAAAGAACCTAATTTAGATTAAGCAATATAAAATATAAAGGAACATTTGATTTATCCTTTGGTTCCTGCATCAAAAAAATTCAATGAAATTTGTATACTTACTTTTCTTTCCTTTATGGACATATTAGATCACCCTTTCTCCACATTTTTTATCAAGAACTCTATACTCTTAATTATTGACAGTCTCAAAGAGCTTCGGTTTACATGGGTTCTACCAATGTTTACTGTACTGAAATTAAAATTGATAAAAATATTTTCTTACTTAGAAATAACTTCATTATGTCAATGTAAATATTTAAGCAAAAAAACCCATTTTACAGCAAAATTGTGACTAGGGTAGTATTTTTGCAAATATTTTTAATAACTGAGTTACAAGACTGCTATCTATGTTCTCAAATATGTATTTGTTCTGTTGCTATATGTCCTTTTCATTGAACTATATGAAAAACATTCAAGCTCACACAGGCTTAAAGGCAGCAAGAAAGGAGAATTTTACTAGACTTTTCAAATATTATACCAAAATTTCACAAGTCATAGTGTCTTGAAGATTCGTTAAAAATTAGATTCTAAAACCGTAACAATTAACTTTTTTGCACTCTGTTATGTAAAAATCCATTAGTCTACATTGCAGTTTGAATGGCGCTTTTACCCGTACTTAGTAACAATATGCCTTGGTCATTTGCAAAATATTGGTTCACGAAGTTATACAGGTCTTCAGAACGTTAACGTATTTTGTTCTAAAACACGCAAAAAAAAAAAAAAATCACATAAACATCAACACTGATCTCGTCAGAAAAGTATCTTAATGTTGGGAAGTTGTCAAAGTCATTAATGGTGGATATGTTTTCCATAATACGAATTTTTGCTGGAAAAATTTTATTGACAAAGGCAGTCAATTTTCCAAGCAACAGTCTTCATTCATTTTTGACAAAATATTTTATAAGACACCCAAGTATAAATAGCATTATTTGTCTATCCGTCATTCTTTCTGGTAAAAATGGTGTTCCAGGAACTAGCTAGTTCAGGTTGCAACTCACTTGGCACAATGCTTTCCCCTCATGACAACTGTTATCTTTAGATATGTGTAACTTCCTATTTTGGCACATAGTGTATTGCAGAGAATACTCAAGGGTTGAGAGTTAAAAATATTGCTTTATGAAGCACATTCTTAAGTGACAGTGCCATTTTTCCCTACAAATGCATGAAGAATACAGTGACTAGTACAGTTTGGTGCCACTGTCTTGACTTTGTAAGGTACTGGCAGTTGTATTCACCATTGCATTTGTACCCTGGATGCAAAGTTCAGTACAACAAACAAGGAAAATAATGCCTTAGTGATTTGCAGTAATAGGTTTGACTCTGGACTCTGAAAATGTTTTCTTGGAGTCTTGCAAAGTTTCCTGGCACCCTTGGGCTTTGTGTGCCACACTCTGAGAACTGCTGCCCTAGAAGGTAGGTATGTATGCATAGGTTTCATAACATGCTGGTCCTTAAACTTTTCCATCCGCAGCATGCTTTCAATTACTGGAGATTGGATGACATAAGTGAAGGGATCAAACAAGTACTGATTTTTACAACACAGAATTGAAAAGTTAGAAGAGGCTAAATAGACTTTCTTGAGGTTTCAATGTTTTGATCTTCCCTACCCTTCTGGGTAATTTTAAGTCAGTATCATGTCAAGTGTTCCATGACTAGAGAATACAGCATCATAAACTTAGAAGATTGTCTCACTCTTGACAGAAAGAGGATTAATCTCAGACACACATTTCAAATTCATGTAATTTATGCTTTGGAGATTTGGGGGGAAAAAAGCGGCAGAATTAAAGAAAATGTGATTTGTGCTATGGAATTATTACCAGAGAAAGCAAGTTGTTAGAATAAATAGGTAATCACAGTGTAGTCAAGAAAAAAGTTTTCTAAATTCTAAGAGGTCTTAAAGCCTACAAATGAGCTCTAAAAAACTAAATGGGTAGCTAACATTTGGAAGGAAGGGAAGATTAACTGGAGCTCATTAGATTAGCAAGTTAAATTCACAATGTTGGCAAAAAGGAGGCTTTTAAACAACACAAGACAGTGCCCGTACAACAGTGTATTCATTAGAGACAAAGTGTCTAAACATTCTAAAGAATGATTTTAATGTATTATTCAATCTATAGAGATGGTCGTTTGTTGTTTAATAAAAGATCCTTGAAGGGACATCCCATCCTATTAAGACAGTCACATTTATAAAATTTTCCCCCAACAATTGTGATATTCATACGAAGTTATCTCTACCCTTACTCTGAAAATGGAAGATATTTTTAGAGAAATCTTAATATTTTATGTAAGAACACAACTGCCTATTTTTATACTTTGATCCATTGTAAAGTATCATACTTTTGCCAATACAGGCAATGTAAAACTTTTCTATTTTTCCTGACAAAGAACTGTCACCATCTACGATGGCGTCAATATCCTAAGGATTTCTCACACCATTAGAGATAATGACAAACATTACAGTCATTAATAACAATGATGTAGAATATACTCACAGCATTAGGTAAAAAATTAAGTTGCATGTATTCTCATGTACAGTAAGTTATATATGCACGTCACTAAATGCATTAAAAATGTGTATACCAAGTAACAGTGTTTACCTCTGATCGTGAATGTAGTGGTTGCATGATAGTAGAGAATTTTTACTTTTTGTGATATTTGATTTCTTCCAGCAAGTATGCATTCTTCATAATTCAGGAGGAGATATTAAAAAAACCAAGATAAAAGTAACATTATATTTTGCTTTTAATAGAAAACTTGGAAAGCCATAAGTTTAGAGAAAATAGAAATCTTCATCAAGTTAGAAAGATACATAAAAATCACTAAAATTCAATGTAGTAGAGTCATACATGAATATTCCAGTGACATACTTTGGCATCAGAAACTATTTCTAACTGTAGGAGTAAAAAGCACCTTGTACTACCTTGGAAACATGGTGTCAGAAACAAATTTTATTCAGATTTGTTGTCTTTATGAATGAATAAAGGTGTAAAAGAAAAGTCAAATGCTTGGGCAGAGTTCTATTGGCACTACTGGCAAGCTTTTTGTTTATCTTTAAGGAAAACCTCTGAAATCAGTCATGTGGGGACACACCACCCCCACCCTCTATATATAGAAGTGTCTAATTGCTGAGAATCTCCTTTTCTTGTGTAACAATGTCACCTTCATTAACATAGGCAGAATGGAAGGTGGGAGAGAGGCAGGAACCACGCATGCTCTAAAAAGGCTTCATTTGCACAGGGGAGAAGGAGGGGCCCCTCAGAATTACTTGCCAAATGGTCTTAAAGTCTCCCATAGAAAGGTGGTCTGGCCTTCTCCAAAACTGAGAGCAGGTTTAAGTATAAACAGAAAAGGACATTGATTCAGTCTGAGACTCTAGAGAAGCAGATTTTTAGTTCTCTACTCAACCTGTTGAAGGAAGGAGGACTAACTTCTAGTCAGACTATTTTGTCTATGACTAGGGTGACCATATATTCCAGTTTCTCTAGGACAGTCCAGGTAGCTTCTGTTTTCATGGTGTAACTCTTAATAACTCCCTGTTTTACTCTCAAAAGTATCCTGAAAAATAAGTATGTCCTTCTTATAGCCAAACTGATGATGAAACTATCATTGTGGATGTGGGAGACTCCTGATTGGTTGGCAGACAGTCATTCCCAACCATCTTGTCTATTTGTCGTCTTCCATTTTGGAGGCCAGGAAACTGACATCCTTACTTTTGCAGCCTCCCTTGCAGCTAGGATTGGTCATGGTATATACTTTTGGCCAAAGGAGTTTTCTAGAAAATTCTATTTTGGCCAAAAGAATTTTCTAGAAAATGTATAAATGTATTGGTAATGACTTTTCTTCCTGTTTTGAATAAGGACATGATACCTGCAGTTGTAATATTCACCTTGAAACTCCACATGACAGGCCAAGAAGACCTCAGAGACCCAATCCCCGACAGTACTGAGCTGCTGATCCTATACCAGCAGCCTGCAGATTTAAGAACAGATTTTAGCTTTATTTAAGTTTCTTTTAGGCTGATTCTGTTACTAGCAGCTATAAAAAAGAAAAAAAAAAAAAAAAAAAAATCACTCCTCATTTATACAATGGGTTATTTTCTTTCCTCACTTTATTCAGTTGTTTTAGGCCTGAGAATCAACTTCTCTTTTTGGCACACAGGTGACTGCCCTTTGGGGCCATTAAGTCTATCCTTTTACTATCTCTCATTCACAAGCACTATATACAAATACCAGAACACAAAGCAATGGAAAGAGCAAAGAGGAGTAGAGTGAGCAGGAAGGGAACTGGGAGGAAACAGCAAGTTTACCTTTCTTTAGGTAGTTATCTTGGACACAGAACATTTATCTCCGGAGAACTCTAAGGACTGTTCATTTGGCAAGGACTGCTCATTCGTCATCTTCCCCACTAATGTCTTAAGGGAGGGAAAGATAAATCCGAGTGTCATCAGGATGCACATGGAGCTGAGGGCCACAGGTACTAATTAAGTCGTCTCCAAAGACCCATTTAGATGCCTCAGCATAGGAGATGGAAGAGACTACCCAATAATGTCATTTTTCCTAGGAGTTAAGGACCCCCAATTACCTTGTATTAGTGAAAATGGTTTTTAAGGGGGGCTAAGATACTACTACGATCCCCCCAACGTTGGCTAAATGGCATTGTCTTGGTCAGGTGTCCTCAAACTACGGCCTGCCGGCCACATGACTCCCGCCTACCTACGACATTTATTTGGCCCCCGGGTGTTTTTGCTGCCGCTGCCTGTCCTGCTTAGCAGCCTACGCGTCCTGGGCCCACAGTGCGCACTCTCCAACGGTCTGAGGGACAGTGAACTGGCCCCCTGTTTAAAGAGTTTGAGGACCCCTGTGGTCTTGGTTTTCTGATAATTACTATATTTAATGCCGTAAGTATTTCATTCAAGTACCATCGAGGAAACAAAGTTCCAATCATAGCAAGCCCTGAAGCCATTTAAGTGCTGCAGACTAACCCCACACAGAATTCACTTGAACCTTGCCAGAAATAAGAATATCATGTTCTTGAAGCTTGGAGAGAAAAACAAGTAATTTGGGAAACAGACAAGACTTTGAAAGGTTGTTTGCTTTCCCGAGGTTCCCATTTCCATTCAGTTTAACTATGTGGCAATTTGAAGCAATCTACTTAGTTTTATTCTGGGTTTTTCCCAAAAGTTCACCCCTCTCCTCTGCTTTTTCTAGTTCCTTTTCTTAACCTACATCAAGAACTGGACAGGAAATGACCAGCACTTTTCCTTAGTCTGGTGCGGTTCCTACAATATTCCCCGCCAAAAATCAAGCCAAAGTGAATCCAGAATTCATCTAGGGTACTAAATATGAGTGTGTTTCAGGTCATTGTCAGATGGTTGGACTCTGGCTTTAATGACTGGTCAGCCAGCAAAACAATAGAACATTTTGTTCCATTTTTGTTTTGTTGAATCCAAGAGCTAGATAGACACCAAGTTGGTCCAGAAGTTTTGGGGGGTCATGAGGAACAGTAATTTAGATACACGGATTATTTCCCTAGAGAAAGGAGATCAAGTCAGCAAGTGGCCTATTTTTCCTTGACATTTACTCTGAAAACCACAGATATAACTGCCTAAAAGTTTCTCAAATGTGGTCATGGAGGGATACAGCACATTCAGCTATCTCACCCTATCTTCTACTAACTAACTTCCCCCCCACCCCAGGAAAAAGTTAATTACTGCATTTTCTAAGCTGATTTATAGGGCTAAACAATACATTGCTATGAGGATCTGTTTTTCTGCTTGGTTAAAATAGAATCAAACATTCACAATTTTGGCTATTCTGTTTAGACTAGAGGGAGTGGTAAAATTGCTCTGTGTATATTATAGATTGCTAGCCCATGAAGACTAGAAATGAGATTCACTTGGCAGTATCTGACCACATTCCGTAACAGAGTGGGCCAAGGACGAGAATAAAATCAGGTCCTGTTTTAGCAGCAGATCCAACAGAGACAAGAAAGCAAATTATTTCAGTTTTGCTCCAGGATAAAAGCAAACATTTGTTTCATTGATTTTTTTGCAGAGCAAAAGGCAGTATGCAACCGTTTTCCCAGTTTCTACAGCACATTTCTAATCTTAGCTGCCTATCTATAAAATCTCTGATCATTGGAAGGTAATTATTTTCTGTACGGCAGATGGAGCTCTATTAGGTTTTCATTATGACATCAATAAATAATGACACGATTTCTCAATAAAAGAAACTCATTTGGTAAATTTTCCGAGACAGCTATATTCTTGCTCTCCCAGGACCTGAAAATTCTTTATCAATTTGTTTATATTAAATCTAATTTGCATGATTATAAGGTGAATAAGCATCTTCCTCGAATTGTAGAAACAGAGAGAAGCAATCTAAGTTGAAATAGAAATGATATTTGTTTTAATTGTATCTGGGAGCTTATCTTTCCAAGATGCTTGCCTTTATTTCTGTCTTCTACTCTGAATGCCTAATGGAAATTAGGAAGAGGTAGAAGAGTGAGGTTGTTGCTTAATGATAAGTTAAAATTTGCTGGCAGGTGTTGAAGGGTCAGAGAAGTGGCAATGTGACAGCAGGTAGACCACCTAAGGCCAGAAAACCCAACACCTCACAGTATTCCATGGGAGAATCCAGAAGACATAGGAATGTGTTGGAGAACTGGGTGCAAGAACCACCCAGAAGCTCTGTAGACCAGACTGACAGGAGATGCTGTTTATAAAACTCAGCTCCCTATAGCAATGGGAGTGATAAAGATTAGAGAGAGAGATTAGAGTCCAGGTGGCAGTTTAACCATCAGAAGGATGCTAACAATTACTGCAGTAATTGACAAAGCCAGAGTGGCAGCCAGGGGCCTCAATCTGCAGAGAGCCATGGACATGCTTCATTGGACATGGTATTTCCTAGAGACAAGATAGGCAGCCAACAAGGATATGACTTAATTTTCTTTTTTTTGAGGCAGGGTCTTGCTCTGTCGCCCACGATGGAGTACAGTGGGGTGATCATAACTCACTGCAACCTCAGACTCTTGGGCTCAAGTCATCTTCCTGCCTCAGACTCCCAATTCGCTGAGGCTGCAGGCACATGCCACCACTCCTGGCTATTTATTTGGAGAGAGGGGTCTTGCTATGTTGCCCAGGCTGGTCTTCATCTTCTGGCCTCAAGCAATCCTCCTGCTTTGGTGTCTCAACCTACTGGGATTACAGGTGTCAGGCTCGAGCCCCTGGTGACCGCTTGGCTACTACTTCAACAGTCAAAACTAACCAAGGATGGAGGATCAGGAAGCTGAAGGCAGTCACCCCAAAAGGCATCATGATCTATTGCTCTCAGTTTTTGAACCTGGCCCAGGTCTGACTCTAACCCCACTGATTGAAGGAGAGGCCAGGGCCCTGTGAGGAGACATTGGGCAATGCCCTGTAGCATTGCATCACATCAGTAAGTAGTTATCCTCTGTCTTTCCCCACAGAGACCTGTAGACATTTAATAGGATATTACTCATTGGGGAAATGGAACACCCAGACTTCGAGGGTTGTTGGGCACAGAGTCTGACTTTTATTGTTAACTGGGGACTCAAAGCAGCACCATGACTCCCAGCGGGTGGCAAATGGAATGTTGGCTTAGGACTGGCTTACTGTGAGTCCATGTGGTCCATGGACCTAGCGGATGTTATCTCCTGAGTCTGCTAAGGTATCATTGGAAGTGGTAGACTTTGTAGTTGGAACTCTCACACTGGTTCCTTGACTGTGGGGTAGGAGATCTCACAGAAGGGAGGACAAAGTGCAAGGGCTCTGAATCTGACCCTTTCCCAATTCCATTTTCCTGGCCCAGATAGTAAATCAAAATAGATATTTTGTCCAATGGGGGAAGAGTAACATCACTCTTTAAAATGAGGAGGGCAAGGATGGTGGTCCTTGTCAAATTTAGTGAAGTTCAATCCCCTAGTCTGATCCCTGCAAAAACCAGATGGTTCTTGCTGAATGACAGTCAACTACTGAAAACCACCAAGGACTAATCCTAATTTTATCTACTGTGTTGGATGTGTTAATATTTTTGTTGGAGGAGATTAACACAGCCTCAGCATATGGCATGCAGCTGTTTATCTACCAAGTATGTTATCAATAGTTTTTGTGTCTATCAGAAAGGAGGCTCATTCTTGCCTCTCTGCCTTCCTTACAGGTATCTCTCGAGATCACTCAGCAAAATGGCATGTATGGCTTGATCTCAGATCGTGTTTGCCAGGGAACATGGTTGAACACATGTTAATGCTTTCCATACATTATCTCATGTAGGGAAACGACTCAAAATTGTCCCTGGCTGTTTTTGTTCAAATCCTTTTGTTCGTAAGATAGTTGGCAAACGAGAGAATATAGATATCCTGAGATTAGAAGGAGTACTGCTACTGCTGTAATTTGCTCAAAACTGCTGCAATATTGTAGCTCTGGGGAGAACCAGAGCTTCTCTCGGTTGTTGATGAATCCAGGAAAAGCTGATTCAGCAAGGGCCTAATTATTAGCAGAGGGAGGGAAGGAGAGAGGGATCTGCTCACAGTAGTTAAACACATAGCGTGACTTATAGGTAGTAACAAGGTGTGCTGATGTCATCATGCAGTGGATGTAGTCTTTTTCCTGTTTGTGAGGTCTGACAGAAGCTTGCCTGGTCTCTTTAATTATCTGACCCAACTCACCCATTCGTTTGCATGCTGGGATATGTTGGTAGAAAACCCTCCTGAGCCACATATTGGGGACAGTGTTCCAGCTATTACCACCATAAATACCCCAAGAGCTAGTGGTGCAAAACATCATGCTTGTGGATTCTGAAGATCATTTAGACAGAGCACAGTGGAGAGAGCTCATGTCTGCATTTTCTGTGGCCCAAGTCACTCAAAGCTGAGAGTGATGCCACAGCCATAGACTAGAATCATCTGGAACACCTTCCCATTCCTATGTGGTTGATGTTCACAGTTGCCCGAAACCTCAGCTGGGCTCTCTGACCAGAACATGCACACATGGTCTCTTCGATGAGGCTCTCTGCATGGTAGCTTGGGCTTCCTCATAGCATGGAGGCTGGGTTTTGTGAATCCCAACAAAGCAAGGCATGTTTATGATCCAGCACATAGCTACACTTTTGTTGTCCTCTGTTGGTACAAGCCATTGCTAAGTCAATGGGAACCCACAGAGCCACCACTTAATGGTAGAACTGTCAGGACTACGTGGTAGGAAGATCAGGTGGGTTAAGAGATGTCCAACAGTATTACTTCTTGAGATCTCCCCTTCCCGAGTTCCTACCTGGCATGCTGGTACCTGACTTGGTTGGGTGTTAGGATGAAAGATTAAGTTTATTTGTTGACATTAACCAAATTGCATTTGTGGGACATCCAAATGCCTTGTAAAAAGCAAACACCTGTGCTGAGTAACAATGACATGGTACCTTGCTCTGTAGTGCTGTTATGTTGTGTGCTGCTCTGGGCCCCAATTCAGACTCCAGAGAATGACAGAGACCCGGCGAACTGGGGCTCTCATGCTGGCATGTGGCTGCAAGGCCAGAGTCTCATCTGTAGGGACTCAAGGTGGTTATGTTGTCATATACTACATGTCCCCCAGCAGAACTCAAGCCTGATTGAATGTCATGGCACTTATCCAGAAATTGGCAGATCCTTTCTTTCTCTAAGTGACTGCTTAAGATCACTAGGTTAGTAATTACAGGAGCTGGGTTCTAGCTCTGCATCTTTCATTTCCTCTGACTTTGACCATTTAAGAGACTTAATTTCTTTCACCCCAAAATGAGGTTAGTGATCCTCAACATGAAACTTTATAGGATTACTGTCAACAAGTAAAATGTACTCATGAGTATGTCCTAACAGTTGTAAAGCACTGCAAGAGGGAAGGTATACACGAAGGTTTCTCTTTTCCAGGATTAAATTTGTCATTGGACAGGGTTCCTCAACATGTCAACTTATAATAGAAGCACTTTCGGGGGTACAATCAACCTTAGTGAGACCCTTCCTAATTAAGTGGTTTGTCTTGAACCTGATGTTAGCCTGCATAACACCTCCAGTATCAAAATCCATTTAATTCTTGCCAACTCTATGCTGCTAAGGTCACTGTAATATTACATATATTATATATATTTATATATATTTATATTTATATATACATATATTTATATATATGTATATATTATATCTGTATTTTCCTACTTTAATGGGACCCAAATGAATTCATGTTCACTTCTTGTTACGGCCCATTTCCCATCCCAGCTAGGACATCGCCTTGGTATCAGCCCTCAACTGTACATGTAGGCATTTAGTATTTTAAGACAAGGCCAAAGAAAGTCATCAGATTACCCAAAGTAGCTTTAAACTTTGATTAACTGATTTTTATGAGTCAATATAGCAACCTCCTAATTTTAGTAATGCCCTGTGAATATCACCACTGTACCTCCATACCTAAATAGAGCAAGAAAGCAAATACTGCCATGTCATCTGCCTCCCTTGTTCCTAAACACCCTCCCCTTTAATTTTACTTCTGCCACATGGAACAAGATCGGGATTTGGGCGTGAGTAAACATTAAGGAAACCAAGAACTAAACGTGGGCCCAAGTAGACAGCAAGGAGACAACGGGTGTTGGAGAATAATCTTCCTGAAATCACAATATAAATAAAAATCACATAGTGACACTTAGAGTGGATATAACCCCACATTTCAAACTGGTTCCCTTTTAAATCAAGAATTTGGATTTATTTCCCAGGAAGCTCACCCACTACTCTTACTGCTCTTTACACATACACGCCCATTCACATCGCATTCTATTTGATTGCCTGGAAACTTAGCACTAGTTTTATGGAGTTTCGATTTTTCAAGTATATTTTTTGCAAAGTGAAGAATTTAAATTAAGTGTGGCAAAGTGAAGAAGGTAGATATTGCTGGCTTATTGCTTTGGTGCAAAGAGGCAGTAAACATTCCTGGGCAGGATGTGATCACAGGTTTATGCCATCAACCATTTCTTGTGATTCATGAAGACCCCTGAAGCTTTGGGTCACGCTGAGTGTTTGTGTTCGGAGGTCACTCTCGCTCACAGGCAGCGATTATCTGTTTGCAAATGCAAGGCAAAAAACGTCTTGGTTTTAGCCCCTAAAAACAATTTTTGTCTTGAGATAAGCAAGATCACAAATCCTACGAAATGTAAACAGAAACGAGCTCTGCTACCTTTGGGGTACACAGTGCTGTGAAGTCACCAAGTCTGACTCTCAGGCAAGTATCTTTTCATGGTTTATCGTTTTGTTCTGCTTAGATCATCTGTAAAGCAACATTCATCTTTGTAAAGATAAATAAAGCCTTTATACATTAAGCCCTTTCAAATTCTCCTCTACTGGTTTTTGCAAGCCTAGTTGTTTTTTCGTAGTGGTAATGATTTGACAACTGGAAATTTCGTAAGTATCAGTGCTAAGTTAAAAAATTTTGTTTAAATAAGTGAAACTGGTATCAGGTTGTACTTTCCATTCCTCAGAACATTGTTCCAGTAATTCTGATATAAATAGTAGCTTATGTTTTTTGGAATATTAACATTGCAGCAGGTGGTTTTTAAAAAGTTTTCTTTTTAACTAATTGTCATATTTGTGGGGTAAGATATGAAGTTTTGATACATGCACACATTGTGGGATGAGCAAGTCAGGCTGATTAGCATTATCTGTCATCTCAAAAGTTTTAGTTCTTTGTGGTGAGAATATTTAAAATCCTCTCTTTTAGCTATTTTGATACACACATTATCGTTAACCATAGTCACCAGGCTGTGGAATACAACACTAGAATTTATTTCTCCTATTGAACACTGACTTTATATCTCTTGGCCAATGTCTCCCCTTTCTTCATCCACCCCCCAGCCCCAGCCCCTAGTAACTGGCATTCTACTCTCTACTTCTAGGAGTTCAAGTTGTTTTAAGATCTTACATACAAGTGAGATCATACAGTATTTATCTCTTTGCTTGGCTTTTCACTTAAGATGATGTCCTCTAGCTTCATCCGTGTCGTCACAAGTCACAGAATTTCCCGTTCTTTAAAGGCAGATAGTAATACATTTTGTATATATACACACCACATTTAAAAAAATCCATCCATTCATTCGACACTTAGGTTGTTTCCTTATCTTGACCATTGTCAACAATGCTGCAGTGAACATGGGCGTCCAAGACATCTCTTTCGCATACCGATTTCAGTTCTTTTGGATAGATACCCAGTGGTGGGATTGCTGGGTTGTATGGTACAGGTAATTCTGTCTTCAGGTTTTTTTCAAGAAGCTTCATGCCATTTTCCAAAATGGGTATAACTTACAATTCCACTAATGGTGTGTAAGGGTTCCCTTTCCTCCACATCCGACATTATCTTTCATATTTTTAGCCAATCTAACAGCTGTGAGATGGTGTCTCATTGTGGTTTTTATTTGCATTTCTAACAATTTGAGATGTTGAGCATTTTTTCATGTTATCTGTTGGCCACTTTCACGTCTTTTGCAAAGTGTCTATTCAAATCCTTTGCCCAGGTTTTAATTGGGTTGTTTTCTTGTTGACTAGTTTGAGTTCCTTATGTGTCTTGCATATTAACCCCTTTAATGATATGATTTACAAATACTTTCTCTCCATCTGTGGGTTCTCTCTTCAACTTTGTTTCCTTTGCTGTACAAAAACTTTAGTTTAATGCTAATCCTATTTTTCTATTTTTGCTGTCATTGCCTGTGCTTTTGGGGTCCTACCTAACATACATTTGCCCAGACCAATGGCATGGAACTTCCCTCTTTTCTTCTAGTAGTTTTATAGTTTCAGGTCTTACATTTAAAAATCTTTATCTTGGGTTGAGTTTTGTATACGGTAAGAGATAGGGATATAGTTTCATTCTTCTGCATATGAACATCCAGTTTTCCCAATACCATTTATTGAAGAGACTGTCCGTTTCCCCCTTGTGTGTTCCTGGCACCTTTGTCAAAAAAATTTAAACGTTTTCTTTACATAAGTAAAACTGATAGCAGATTGTACTTCCAATTCCTCACAACATTCTTTCAGTAATTCTGATTTAAATAGTGTTAATAACTTATTTCTAGAGCACTTACACTGTGGCAGGTACTTAAGCTCTTAAATATAGTATTTTGATTCTCATCATAGCCATATGAAGTAGGTGCTATAGCTCCATTTTACAGATGAGGAAATCAAGTCTCAGATGTTCATAAAAATCAATCAAGGTCATATACGTAATAGTTGAGCTTAGACTTAAGCCTAGACTTGTCTCACATCAAAGGCAAAGCTCTTTTTGTAGTAAGACATTGCTTTTCAAGTCACTAAGTTATAAATTTCATTACAAGTCCATGAATCCCAACATTAGTAACATAGGTAATCATGTAAATCTGGCTCCTTTTCCTTCTGGGCCATGGCCAGACTATGTTTCTAAGCTTGTCAAACAGTTAATTGTGGCCAGTTAATGGAGTTCTGGCTTATAGACTATATAGATAGGAATTATGCATGTGGTTTCCAGGTCTGGTCTATAAAAATCTTCTACATGACTTTTCTTCCCCACATTCCAGCGAATGACAATACCCAGGACAATCTTGGAAGCCAAGTAAGCCATATGTAGAAGACGGCAGAATCTTCATTTATCAGGTTGGGATAGAGTTCCTTCTCAGCAACAACTGGATTTTACGTGAGTGAAAATAGGCTTTTGTGGCGAGATATTGGAATTTGCAGATCAGCTAGTGTTGCTTTTGAGGTACTATTAGGTAGATAGCACAGGATTCCAGGTCTCCTAGCAGCAAAGTGGGGACAGCTATGGTTTCACTTCACGACCCCCCCCAAATGGGATTTCCGAGGCTCATGGGATATTCACATGCATAGTAAGACTCAGGTCATGTAACTCTCAACTGTCCCATCACATTGGTTCCATGGTGATGTCCAAGCCACGAGGGAGGTCCCAATCTAGACACTATAAAACAAGACCTAGACCATAACCAAGCTCCTTTTTGCTATGACAATGGGTCCGGTTGTCATCTGTGGCATATAGATCATGCTCTGTAATCCTGTATCTTGCTCTGTTATCCTATCTCCCCTCAATAAACCTCATTTTTGTGCTTGCCTTACTTTGGTGCATCTGGCCGTTCTTTGGCCGTGAGCCCACCAAGAACCAACATTTCAGACTGTGATCTAACAGTACTAATTCCTGTGTTGTTTAAGTGGCCTTTTATTTTTATTTCATTATATTACCGAGGTACAAATATTGTTAGGGTTACAAATATTGCCCCTGCCCCCCCTCCCTCTCCCCAATGTGTCCAATCCCCTGGTGGTAAGTGGCCTGTTATTTTAACAAAAACCTCTCATATGTGACTTTGGCTTAGCAGTTGGGTAGTGAGAAAATTGATGTCACAGGTAGGAAACTGGAAATCTTATTCAGTGCTAACATTTTTGGCAGAACCATCACCCTGAGAAAACTTGAAGTCAGTCTCGTGCTTACTGAGACGGTAGCTAAAGCAGTATGCTAGGTAGGAGTGTGTATTGTTCACCACTGGTTGTCTTTGGCAAGATATTGCAAGGAAGATGAGTTCAGGAAAGAACTGGCTGGTTTGGCAAGAGAGATTGCAGTGGATAGCGAAAGCACTGCTTAAAGACCTTAGAGGACTGCAACTTTTTAACACTGGACTAGACCACAAAATAGTGCAAGACAAATGAGTGACAAAGATCCATTAAAATTTAGCCTTAGGTAGAAACTTTTTGAATAATGCAAATGCCATCATTTGCATGTCTAAAAACTCACTAATGTGCTGTGCTAAATTTAACTAAATTGACTGTTAGCCCCAAGTTACCATTAATGGTATAAAGAACTGCCAGAAGCTATAAAATACGAGTTTTATGAACAACAGCTCCTGGATCAAATACTTAGGCAGAGTCCCCGGTCTAACTGGAGCAAACCACAGTGGTGATTAGGGGTGGCAATAATGATGACCTTACCCTGGCCCCCTTAACCAAAAAAATACATGAGTTTATACACTCAGTTATTGAGTACCTACTACAAGCCTGGTATCTGGGTGTGTCGAATGTCTTAAGACTCAACTTGGCTATACAAAAGCAGAAGTCATACACTGAGAGCTGAAATACAGTCGTCCCCCTTTAACCATGGGGGATACGTAACAAGACTCCCCAGTGGGTACCCAGAACTGTGGAGCTCTTATAAACAATTGACAAAGATATTAAGTGCTTCATAACAAAGACAGAAAACTGGGTTTAGTGACCAACTGTGTGGCCTTTAGCAAGTAATTTTTTTTGCTTCATTGGTAAGGTAGGGGGCTTTTATTATGATTTCCAAGGTCCTTTCCAGCTTTATGTTCTATAAAGTATACTACAATATTTGCTATACTATATTCACTATATTATACTACTATATTCACTGGACTGTATGCTCTATGATGGCAGGAATCATGACTATTTTGTTCAGCATTATTCCTAAAAGCTAACACTGTACAGGGCACTTTGCAAGCCAATCATATTTGTTGCATAAATGAACAGCACAGTTGCACTTGTGTCCATCCAATGAAGGGACCCACAGACTGGGTTATTTTTGCTACATAGAGGGATGTTACGACATGGGCTTATGCCTTATGATTCTGTTCTTTTATAGAGAAGAGGGTAATGGTACCAGTATAACACCACACTGTGGGCATGGGGTGAGGATTCATTGATCCATTGCAATTGAGTCTTTGGGAAAAAATGCTCCATCCAGGTGAGCAGCAATCAGGAGTATTTTTTCAGACGATGGTCACGGGATTAGCAGTTACTGATACTTGCGTGTGCCAACCAGGAGGAGGTGAAAGACCAGAGTGCAAAAGAGTAAGACAAGGCATTCGTTGGGGTCTCAAGAATTACAATTCTGGAGACACAGGTTCACCTCAAAGCCAAATTGTGTTCCTGAGAGAGGAAAAGGACTAGGGATTTTTAAAAGGAAGTTCAGGATGATTATACAAGTTGTCCTGAAGGAATCATCCCTGCTGGAGGCACCTGGTTTAGTACACGAGTCCATAGTTGATTGGTTGTTGCTGTTCAGGAGTTGCAGTGCTGGTGAAATTCTGATTTTCAGAATGTGATCATGGCGATTTAGCCTGGTATAAAAGGTTCCAGGCAAGTTACTCATGTTTTTTTTTTTTTGTTTCACAAAGTTTCAGGTTGTGCAGAAAGTCCTTATAATGACTTCCTGATGCCACTGCAGAGCTCTGACCCAGAGGAACACTATTTTGTACATCCCATTTCACACACGTGAGACTATATACATGAATACTTCAACTTACAACTACATTGAAAGTTTATTACATACAATAGCCTTGTGTCAGCAGTGCTTGGTGGCAGTGAGGGAGAAAGGGGTGTTTTCCATGCTCTGATGAAGAGTGAAGGCCGGAGTGAAAGAACACAGCTGCAGGAAGTGAGGAGGAGGGATGTCAAGAGGAAGCTTGGAGCTGGCACTCAGTGACTATAGGTAGCCAAGGAAACAGAACCTCTTGTCGTTTGGAAATCATTGGAAATACTTAATGTGGGTCTGGGCTTCCTATAGTCACAAGGGATAGGAACATGAATCATTTTTATCTGAATATTAAAGTAACAAGGGATCCTAACATACTGGAGGACATGAAACATAGAAAACTAGTGTTTACCCATGAAATTCAACACAGTAAGTCTTCATTTATATACAGCTACTATAGTTTGAGTATTTACAATGCAAATCAGGTATTACCATATCCATTTTATGAGAAAACCGTGGTTCTAAGATGAACAATTAAAGGACTTAATTTTGAAATTGTTTTGGTGCCAAATCCCAAAATGTTCCCAATATAGTCAGTATACTGTGGGTCATCTTAGATTCTTTGTTGTGACAGTGCAGCTCAGTGGCAGACATATCTAGGCTCACTATGGAAAAGTCACGAACTACCTCTAGTTTCAGTATTTCAAAATCTTATTGGGGGTAATAACCAGTGATAAGATTGAAGCCACCGTAACTTTGAGAAATGCTGGGTAATAATTTTGTTAAGGGATTTCCTAAGACAACCTAGAACTATTTTGCCTTATACATGATATTTTTAGAGACAAGAGTTATTCTCATCATTTTAAGTTAAATGTTTTTGCTTTTTTGGGTGCTTGAAAAAGTTGGGGAGACAATTTAAAATTTGGGAAAGCTTTGATGCTTTTTCAATGAGTATTTGAAATAAGGAAAACTACAAAAATCTGACTTTGGTTCCTAAGTCAAACAAGTTTCCTAAAACACTGTCACTTAGTGACTAGAAACATACCCCCTACACCTCCATCAGTATTTTTTTCATTTAGGTATGAAAATTAGCTTCTGTGAGTTTTAGGTTTGAATTTTTGAGGCTAGCATTTTCTTTCATACCGACTGCCTGCCTATCCAATGAAGCACTAAAATAGTGTCCGCATGATTAGCTAATTGAGGCATGTTCAGACATTTGAAGGGCAATTGAAGAACTTCTTCCTCATTTTGAGGGTGAAACATGCTGACTGTACTTCTCATTAGCCAGTTAAAAGGTGCATTCTCCTCATTGACTTTTTTTTTTTAAGCTTACAAGGAATTTTATTTCCAAATGCCAAATGAGAAATGAGTGCAACCCAATAGTTTCTCTATTCTGCCACTACCTTTAAGTTCACTTTGTTTTCTCAGTTCTCATTTAAATTCTAAAGTGTTTAATCAAGTCATAAAAAAATACAAGTAAACATTGCACTTGTGTGACAAAAATATTTTGACTTAGAATGTATGATGTGTATCTAAGAAAATATTGACAGATCTGATGAAACAAACTATTTGCTCTTTTCTTCCAACCTTATTAATGTAAATGATTGTGCTGTTCATATTTTCTATGACTTCACCGATTTTTTTTTAAACTACTACCTGTGTCAATTGTTGACAGAGGGTTGCCAAAAATCAACTACCATGATTTTAGAATTTTCTATTTCTTCCTTTAAATTCTGCCAATAATTTGCTTTCAGAATATTAGGTAGATACACACTGGTAATTTTTATGTCTTCCTGATGAAGTATACATTTGTTATGAAATGCTTGCTGTACCTGGAAATACCATCTCTTGAAGTCTTACATTAATATAGCCATTTCCATTCTTATGTTTACTATGATTTTAGGGATTTAAAAATGTTGATTTTTTAATATTTAAACAGTGTCTTGCAGGCAGCAGATGGTTAAGTCTTGATTTTTTTAAATGTATTTTATCATCCCTGTTGATTATTTGGAGGTATGTAAGACCATTAATACTGAAGGTAATCATTGATATGGTTTGAATTGAGCATACCGTTTAGTCATTTGTTTTGTCCTCTCAGTTTTTCATTCCTTATCTTATCCTGCTTTCCCTGTGTTATTTTAGTCATTTTCAGTATTAAGTTCTTAATTCATATATGGTTTTTGGTATTTTTTGGGGGGATTAGGCTGAAATCTTCAGGTGGTTCAAATTTCAGTTCAAGTTATTGGCATACTGATTTGGATTTGTCTCATGCATTCGTAGTTCAGGATTATAGATCAAGATTTTTATGAGGGAATATACAGAATTATGAGTCCTTTACTCTTGCTATCCCTTTTGGAATCTACTCCTCGTTATCTGGCTTTCAAGGGCTTTTTTCTGATTCTTGGGGCCAAAACAAACAATCGGGTTTGAGAATGTCGGCCACCCATGGTTCTGCCACCACTGTCACTGGGCCTCTCCGCAACATGAGCTCACTCCCCATGGCAAAGGTTTGAGGAAAAACAAAAAATAGCAGAACTCACACACAATGGTCACTTCCCCAAGTTTTGATTCCTCCCCACAATTCACTTGGTTACTTTTTAGAGCCTCTAGTAATTGTTCTTAGTTTTTTTCAGAATTAGCCATTATCAGAATAGATGACTGTAGTCTTTTGAAACTTCGACTGGATTTTAAATAGGCCTTTATATGAAGACATACACACTTTGACATCCTAAAGTCAATAAACCATTAAGCGTTTTTATAACGGCTTTGAGATGTAATTCATATTACGTAACATTCCATAAAGTACATATGCAGTATTTAGTGAATTCATAGCGCTATACACAACCCTTTCCACACTCAATTTTAGAATATTTTAATTACCCCAACAAGAACCCCGCAAAAGCCATCTTCAGTTTTGAAAGCTAGTTTTGCAGGAGGTAAGATTGTTTTTTCTTTGAGTACTTTGATTATTTTACTGTCTATGCCTCCATTGTTTCTGCTAAATCAGAAAATTAAAAGTCATTTAAAAGTCATGTTCTTGTAGCATGTTATGTAGCTAGGGGATGAGATTCATATACACAAATGAATAGGAACAGCTCAGGATGATAGGTAACTAAATGTCAAACTAAGCATCTTAAACCCTGGTTGTCAATAAAGGCAGACACAAAGGATGTGGAGGTAATGCATGTGGGTACAGTGTGGTTCAGTAGAAAACAGTGGTATCAGTACCATGAAATTAGACTCAAATCTTGGTTCTAACCTCTGTATCTAATGAGGGTCCTGGTAGGTATCGGGATGGTTAGAGCACAGTAGGAGATGAAGCAGCATCCTGGGACTATTAATAGCAGAGAGCCACCACCAAGGAAAGGGAACGGTTATGAGAAACCCAAGAGCTATAATTCTAGCTGGTCCCTATAGGAAAGTGCTTCACGACAGAAAGCTGGGCCTTCAACTTCCCAACTCCAGTAGGGGAAGACAGCTACTGTCAACCTCAGGCAGAACAGGAAAGGAGCAAGGAATATACAACCCACGACCTTCCTCTTCCGTTGCCCTGTATTTTCTTCCGGTTGTTTCTCCCATTGACTCAACCCAACTGGAAGCCACAGGACAAAGACAACCAGTTTACACAGGCATGGAGGGCAGCTGCCTGAGAAGATGGCAAGGTGGACAAGGGTGAAGAGTACATTTGGAGGGTGATGGAAATATCCAGAACTACTCACTACTGATATGACCTTAAAAACACACAAAAAAACTGAACTTTGAATATTCACTGTTCCTGTCTATATAAGTGTAAGATAGTAGGGTAACAATATTAGAGAAGAGCAAGAGACAAAGTCAAGGATAAAAAAGTTTAACTATACACCATTTTCCAAGAGCATAAAACATCTAAAAAGTGGTGGGGTAACTACTGTCATAAAAAGAATGGCTTTAGCAATGCTTTGGACTTTACCATCTCTGTGTCCTTTAGCCCTGTATTTTATGTGAAATTTTATGTGCTTATTTCTTGAACTTAAAGCCATTTAGTGCATGATGATCCTTATTTTCTTTCTTCCAATGTCTGCATCAGTTATCCAGGGGTAAGCAATGCCTTTGTCAATTTTGGTTTAAACAAAAGAAAAAGTGTGTACTGGTGGAAAATTTTCACACAAGTAATGTTTTTGAATATGCTAATTATGGAGAATCGCATAGTGAGCTCAAGTATGCTACTTTTGCATATATTGCAAAGTATTCTGACAGCTACCTTGGTGTTGCACCCTTCCGTTATCACGGCATTCCTTCTGAGCCAGCGGGAACCCCTGCAGTTGTATTTGTGTCCTATACAGGAGGAAAAGCTGCGTGAGAAAGTGAGTTGAGAGCATGTATGTGACACTGTCCTGGCCAGGAGATAATGTGACTGTTTTAAAAGATTGGGACCTTCCTGACCTAATCAATTTATATGACAGTTTCATAGTTTTGGCCAACATCAAGTACGTCCAAAATGCATTTTCTGAATGCTGGGTATATATTGAATTCAAATCCATTTGAATCCTATTTTAAGTAGTTTTTCATTGGTTGTCATTTTTATCCCCCTCCACGGGGCCACCTTGCCTTTTCTATCTTAACTAGGGCAAGTCACTTCATTGCAGTGATTCCTGATGGAATTGGGGGCTTTTATGCTGAATCTCATCTAGTAGTTTAGTAAGACAGTGATAGTCTTCATTAAGTTTTGTAGCTTCCTATAAACAAAGTATATAAACCATATTACTTAGCTTTCAAATTTTGCTTATGGGCCGAGGCCTGTAATGCTAGTGTTTGGGAAGGCTCAGCCAGGAGGATCGCTTGAGGTCAGGAGTTTGAGACCAGCCTGACCAAGAGTGAGGCCCCATCTCTACCTAAAAACAAAAAATTAGCTGGGTGTGGTGGTGTGTGCCTGTAGTCCCAGCTACTCAGGAGGCTGAGGCATAAAGATCCATGGAGCCCATGAGTTTGAGGTTGTTGTGAGTTACTTGATGCCACTGCACTATAGCCCAGGTAACAAGGCGAGACTCAAATTTATGAACGTTAAACCTAACGATAGACAAAGTTTTTCTTGAATGTTATTGTACTCAGAGGTAAGATTAACAATAAAGGCATTGAGTGTAACAGATGGGTTTAAAAATTAAGATGAAATTTTTTAGTGCTATCAGCCATGCCTCAATATTTGAATTCCTGACAGTTTCATAAAAGCTCCTAGTCCATTTAATTGACCAAAGATAAAACATTGCTCATAAAAGGTGGACCATAAAGTACTGAGAGCAGCCACAACAAGATCTCATGACTTCAAAGAATTTAAGCTCTTTTGGAAATGTCTTTCTGACTCAAAACTTTCTTGCTTGCAAATAATTTGTAATTTTTTCTTTCTCAAAAGAAACATGAAGGCTAAAAATTTTAAGCTTTGTAGATATCATACGATAAATCATTTAGGTATCCACCTACATTTCCTAAGAACAAAAGTAGAAATATAAATTTAATGCATTTACTTAAAAATTGAACCCTCTTCACAATGCTAACGTGCTTGGAATGGGCACACTTATTGAGTGGCAACTGAGTAAGCAATGTTGTGTCAGGAAAGAAAACAGCCCCTGACAAACTGGTTAACTGAAGTTGATCGCCCTGTTGCATTTGCTTTCTTGATAGCACTGAATAACTTTCTTTCTAAACTCTAAATATGGCTGTTATGCCTTTAAATATACCAAAGGAAAGATTTCATGCAACCACACATTTAATACTCCTATCGAGATCCTTAGAGTTTGGGTGGAGATGATTTCAAGCTTCCATTTTTTACTCTTTTCTCGATTTATACAAGATAGCTTATATGAGCATCGCTGTCATTAGGGTTTTCATTTTTATCCAGGTCTCTTGCCTTGGAACATTGCCAAAAATATATTAAAAAATAATATTAATATAAAAATATTAAATATTAATATAAAAATATATAAAAAATATATCCCATTGGCCTGGGATATACTTTGATGAGTGATTTAAAGCCCCAGAAGGCAACTGCCTAAGGCTGGTTTCCCCAGAATCACAACAGAAGTAAGAAGGATTCATGTGAATAAGAAATTAGCAAGTGTTCCTGGGGTATACTAGCAGAGAGTTGGGGGTCAGATTGACAAGGGTAAGAAGCTAAGTGGGAAATGGCATCAGGCAAAGTCCCAGTGACAGTAACGTTTGGCTCAATCCACAGGAGAATTTGGAACAATGCAAATCACACCCTACTGTCAAGAGACAGTAACTTGGGGAATCAAGTTGTCAGTTCCACTGTGGTCCAACCCAGTTGTCACCTTCAAAATTTCAAGATCTCACCCTTTCTTAAGCTTTAACTTTCACATGGAAAACCTTTCAAGACTGAATTTAACTGATGTAATTCAGCAACCCACAGAGTTAATTTTGTGTTCGATTTTCAGCAATGTCATCCCTGATGTTAGGAGAAATGAAAGATTCATTTAGGGCTCATCATGGAAGGACTCTTGTTCTTGGACAATGAATTCAGTTACAGCAACTAGGCTGATCATTTTATTTCTGTGATTTCTACAATCCGCTCAGAAGCATGTGTCCCACAGCAAAGGCAGTGGTCACCACCACTGCCACAGTCAGTAACAGTCATATGCAGCAGCTACGTGGCCTTCCAAGGCCCTTGCTTCAGGCAACACTTCATCACAGCCAACCACAGGTGATAACTTCAGTGCCACCTCATGCCACGAATCAGTTATTTTCCTTTGGCAAGGAGCTTAGCATCGTTGTGCTCAAGCTCAAGGGCATGACCAAACCAATACTCAAGTCCCATCTTTAAAGGTCTGTCTTCTGGGACTGTATCAGTCATGGTCTCATCTGGAGCAAAATCACATAGTAATTGGAACAGGGAAAGTTTAAAAAAGGATTTCTTACTAAGGGGTAAAGGGAATCAAGGAAGGTAAGCATAGCATATAAAGGATCAGCTAACACCCCCCAGGACTGAGGCAGAGCACCCAAGTAAAAAAAAAAAAAATTTTTCTCTACCTCTCCCCCAGGCTGAGATCCAGGCCTCATTAGAGAAGGTGTGGGTGAGGCCCAGCAGCTGGCAGAGACATTTGCTCAGATGCCACGTTGGCAGAGGTTACCGGGGTATGGGGCTCAGTATGGGGCTGGGGTCCCTCTGGAGAGGTGCTGGACAGCCACCCTCTGAATAAAGCCATTCCCAGGGGGATGCTGCACCATGGAACCTGCTTGAAAGCTGCCCACGGGGGTGGTGTACTGGGAAGTGGCCCTCTGGTTCATCAGGGGGAGATGCCACTGAACCCTCCTAAGGGCAAACACTGCCTGTCCCCTAAGGCCCTGGCCACTGCACAGTCTCCGTGCACGCCCGAGAGTCTGTTGGCTTCCTTCCTTCCATCCTGTCCTTCCATCTACCCTTCTCTTAGCCTGGGTCCTCCATACTCTCAGCCAAAGGCAGTTCCTTGAGAAGTGTCCTGAGCCTTCTGATGAGTCTGGTCACGGCGTTTTTTTAAGTCACTTTTCCCATTAGCCCTTATACCGTACTGGCTGATGGGAAATCAGACTATAAAAATTGACAGAATGTCTTTCCTTAGGAGATTAGCTTGCCTCTGCTGTGTGAATTTTGCATCAGGTTTTTCTTATTTTCAGTTACAAATCAAAAGCAGTATTTTCACAGAGAGATTCCTGTAAGTCAACAGAACACAAGGCTTGGAGACACCATACCTGGTTCTGCCACCAAATGGTATCATATCTAAGCCAACAATGCTCTTTAGACTTTAGGTTTCTCATCTTTCAAGTAGAAATAGGTTTATTCACTTATTAATGCCATCTGTAAGCATTTTTGGTGCTTTGTGTCAGCCTAGTGTGTTAGCACCAGAGATTTGTAGCTTACTAAAGGTATGATCCTTTTCCTTGGGGAGCTACCTCATAATCCTGAAAATAAAATATAATGTCTCATTGTCGAGAGTTCTCATAAAAAGCAAATGAGGTGATGGATTATAAGTACTTTGGAAAAGGTAAAAAAAAATTCACCCTTCAAACGTAAGGGGTTGTACTAATATTAGTATCAGTCATCACAACCCCAGGATGGCAATTAAATTATATTAATAGTTTTTATTCATTGGCATTAAGGCTAAGAAGATTGCAAGTGGTTCAGGTAAGACCAGAGCATTTATATTCCTAAAGAATGTTTCCCATAAATTGACAATCATTAAAATTAACCTGTGAAGTTAATTATCGTGTCTGACACAGAAGGCTTTTGGCTTTTTGCAGTTATGTTCTTGACCAGATGAGGTCTTCCTTTTATTAGTCTGTGAGTCACAGGACAAGCAGGACGTCGTACTACGAATGCTAAATCAAGATCAAGGAGCTGGAGTTCATTCTGGCCTTGGGGAAAAGCAGCCTTTTTTGGCATCTTCATTTTTGCTGTTTATTGTGAATGAGAGGCACCCCTTTATTATAGCTCAAGGTACAAAAATCCTTTCAAATCACCTCAAGTACTTGGGCCTTGCATCCGCTGTGACTCGTTCCCTTTCATCTCTGATGCTTTGGCTTCCAGAGTTTGGACAGGGCCCACGATCTCCTCCACTCCTTCTCACCCCCTTTCCTTGCGCATGCGCTCTCCCCCCCTCCCCTTTTGGCGTTATCAAGGTCTCCGGGAGGATTGCGTCATCCTTACCACAGACTGCCCACAGCTCTGGGTGCCCTGTAGCTGCTCATGTCCTTTCCAGTCCGTCCAACGAAGGAGAAGAGTGACAAATGGCTGGCTGAGAGTATCAGAGTGGCTGTTGGCTAATGATTGCTATAAATTCTGAAAATAGTAGCAATCATAAATAATATAAAACAGCAGCGCTGCAGCAGCTGGTATTCATGCTGCTTGGATTCTTAAAGAATTAAGACTTTATTTTGGAGGAGACTTAGGAATTTTGGGTCACATGGCATCCCCTTGGCCACAAGGACCTTACGAGTGGTAATGAGCAGGGTTTCTCGAAGGGCAGACAGAGGGGGACAGCTCTCCTGGGGAGTCACCCATCCTGCATTTGAACTTACCAAGTGAGACATACACCCTTGCTGTGTTAGCCCACTGAGGTTCTGGGGTTTTTTGGGGCACATTAGTCTGACCTGTCCTTTAATACAATCACTCACATCTGTTATTTCTCATAAGGTAACCACTGGAGACCTCATGGCCAAGCCAACTCTACAGATATTTACTACTCATTGTGCTTTGTGTTTTTTAAAAAATAAAAACAACAAGATGGGGTTTGCGTTTTGAGACATTTTGCAGTAATATAGTAAGTAGCTTTTAGACCCTTAATCTATAAAACTTCAGGGGAGTTGTATCCACTCTAATTCTAAATTCCAAAAGGAAGTTTGCTGTGCTGGAAGAGTTAAGCAGCTTCCATCCCAAGTTGATTCCTGGGGAGTTAATCTTACATAAGAAAAATCTTTTCTCTTTCATTTCAGAAGCAAGCCTTATGGATCACGAAAAGCATGACAGGATTTCCTGAAAATGAGAGGAGAGGCCTTCACAGCAAAGCTAACTAACCTGTGAGAAGTAAGAACTGCCAGCAAATGCCCACTCCTCTTGGCAAACCACAGTACTATCCTTGTGAAGTATAGAAGCAATCAGGTCCATGTAACAGACGAATTTGCAGGCTCTAGTTTTTCTAGTTTGATGTGAGGGGTGGAATTCCTTTATTTTGCAGACAAATTTCTTTATGCAGCTCTGATGCATCTAATAGAATTGATCTGGTGAAACGAACATAGGGTCTGGAATTCTACTCAATACCCTACCCCTTCCTGGTTCCTAGTGACCATGACATGCCTTGTCAGAACTCCAGGGATTCTGGATCACTGTTTGATAACTACTCATCAGATGCCTTTTGGATCAGATCTTGGATATATGATGCATTGAATTCTCTCCCATTTTCTCCCACCCCACTTACAATGGGGGGGGGGGGGGAAAGGAAAAAGTGAATGACAAAAACCCCCGATCAAAAGGAAAACTGAAACCTGTGTTACCACCTATTTAGAATATCAGGTGACCAAGAGAGACAAGAGAATAAATCCTAAGCAAAAGCAACTTTCAGTTGAGGTTACCAGTAAGATGTTGTATCTCCTCCTTTGCATGTTAATTGCAATGTGGATTTACGATCTACGCCATAGTAATTGATCAGCCTTGACTGCAGTTTTGCAGAGGGTGACAGCTGTGCTTATGGACGCCCAACTTGACGTTGCCCAGTGATTGTGTCATTTCTGGCAAACTCCACTCGTACGTGCGTTGAATCATTTTGGTTGTTCTTTCTCTAAGCTGACGCATCCCTTAACCTCAGACAGGAATTTTGTCAAGTCCCTTATGCTTTTAGGGGCCAGCATCTTCTGCAGTCATGAGAAGTTAGAGATTCCCAGTCCCTTCATCCCTCCTGAGTTCACCATGAGAAAAGGAAGGGAGGCCTGGGAAAAGGGGGCATAGGACAGAGACATGGTCCAAGGCCACGGTGGAAGAGTTGCCTTAAGTGTCACCCCACTGAAGCAGGGGGCGCTACCTGAAATTCAAAGATGCATCTAAGATTCCTCTTCCTGGCACAGAATTCCTGGTTGGTTGAGAGTATAGCCCCACTAAGTATTTGACAAGTTTGCTGCAGTTTGTCCAGGAAACCTCCCTGAGGCTGACAATCTTCTACTTCTCAGGTCACAGGCTGCTTTCCATGTAGGGACCATGGGATCTCTGCCAGAAGCCAAGGCTCCCCAGGAATGTTTTAGGGACCTCTGATCTTCCAGTCCACATGACCATTGCAAAGTCCCAGGTTTATGCCTTCCTCCTTCCCTAACTCCTGAAAACCTGAGACAAACATACGGGCACAGGTACTTGGCTTGGGAGATGATGCCAGGAACTGCAAGTAAGGAAATCACAATGGGAGACAGAAGATGGCAAAGCTGAGGAAGGCATAATAATGAGTGGGTTACCACTGTGGGCAGCTGGAGCCCTCACGAAATCGTGTGAGGGACATGGAGGCTGGGACATTTGTCCATCTGCTTCCTTGTCCTATTGGGTGTAGGCTGCCTCTGGTGGCGTTAATCCCCACACTCATGGTTATAATCGAGCGCAGGAGGGAGTTCTCTGCGTGTCAGAGAAAGTCCTCTGGCTGAGAGGAGACCTGGTAGCTACACAGAGGTGGGAAGCTGCTCAAAGACCAGGAATTGTCTGCCATTACCTACAGGTCAAACTCAGCTAGGTCAAAAGGCAGCACCAGTGGCTGCTACAGCCTACTATGTACAATACAGCCAAGTACCTGAAAGGGACTCAAATCAAAGACTTGCATTATATTCATATTTCACGTCTTAAAATATAAACACGTTTTACTGTAATGTAGACTAGAAGTTTAAAACTAGGTGATCAGTCTAAAGTGGACAGAGGTTGCTAAAAATACAAAAGCAGCAGAGAAAGACAAGGAGTAAGAACTTACAGGTTGAAAAAGATTAATTCATTCAGTTAATGGAAAAACCAAACTTTGTAAATTAAAGAAGCTTGTTCTGAGCCAGTATGAGTGACCACAGCCTGGGTATACACAAACCTAAGAAGCCTTGGGGAAGTGGTCCAGAGGCAGTTGGGTTACAGTTTGGTTTTGTGTGTTTCAGGGAGCCAGGAGTTACAGGCAAGACCTGAGTCAGTACATGGAAGGTACACATTGGTTTGTCCCAAGAAGGTGGGACATCTTGAAGCACGGGCTTACAAGTCAGAGGTGGATTTAGAGCTTCTTTAATTATCAGTTAAGAGTTAAGCTTTGTCGAGAAGTTTGCAGTCAGTAGGAAGAAACGCCTAAGATGAGGGAGTCTCTTATCTGCTATGTGCTACCAAGCTAGCAAAAAACAAGACAAAACGAAAACCTATTTTAACTAGATTTTATGGATTTTAAGGCATGACTTAACACTTGCCTGACATGGCCTTAAGTCTTATAATTTTCTATCTTATTCCTGCACAGTCCATTTTGTCAGTCATTTCTATTTTAACATTCATGCTAGTCAACTATGTCTCAACTACAAAAGGGAAGGGGGTATAATGAGGCATGTCCAACCTCCCTTTCCATCATAGCTGGGAACTCACGGTTTTTCTGAGGTCTCCTGGGTCAAGAGGATTGAGAGCTTAAGATTTATGGTTTACAGTTCAAAATACGTTTATGAACACCATGTGCCGTGTATAGCAGTGAATACAAGTGACAAAGTTCTATATTCCCATGAAGTTTGTATTCTAGCAGGAGGGAGACTGATCACTTGTAAGGTATGTTTACAATGCACTTGATCATGAGGGCTAAAGAGAAAAATGTAGGGGAAAAAAAAAGGCTGGGGTATGGGACTAGAGAAGACATTATGATTTTAAATGGGCTGGGTAAAGGAGGTTTATTCAGGTGACTGAAGGGAAGAGGATTCCAAGCAAGGCATAGCAGGTGCAAGATACCAGGCTGGGAAACATGCCTGGTGCATCGGGCTGTCTTGGTGCAGCCATGTGACCCAAGGTGACAATATGATGGCCTGAGGCCAGAGAGGAAATCACAGGTTACATAAAGCCATCCAGTGTCCTACGTACAAGGGCCTTGCACACTTTAAGTATTTACCTTTTTACTCCACATGAGATTTAAGCCTATTGGAAGGTTTTCAGCAAAGGTGAGATCAAATTTTAAAACAAAGGAAGAAACAGCAGAAATCATGGGCCCTTACGGGGAAATGGTAAGTGACTCGGAACACGGAAGCATTTGTTTGTACCCGCCTCTTGGCCTCTGTCACCACTTTCCATGAGGGGAACTTTCTATACAGCGGCTGGATTTCCACCTACTTCCTGCCCAGCTGGAGGATCTGGAGGTACCTGAGCATGGATCACTCACTATCAGTGTCTCCAAACATTTTCACTTTTGTTTTTAACATAAAAACATACCCCAAACGAAAAACTTTTAGACGATAGAGTAAATCTAGAGATTTTTCACCCTATAAGAATCTAGGAAGATCTGCGAAACATGCTCTTTGAATTCACCTGACATTCTTGGAAACTGGTAATATTTTGAAATTATGTTGTCTTAACACATTGGTTAGACTGTTTGTAAGCAATGGGACTAAGTTCATCGACACCAGCAAAGTGGTCTATAAAGAACTAAGAGTTGGAGAACTGGGTATAAAATGGGGCAGAACCAGGGAACTCCAGGAGAACCAAGTAGGAGGAGTAGGAATTAAGAGTCTTAGGAGATAACCATCATCACTAGTTGGAGTCACCTTTAAGTCACTTTTGCTTTTTCCCTGTCCTTGCAAGATGTCACTCAAAATTCAAAATCTTGGCAGAGGGTTTCTGGACTTGTTTGGGCCATGCTCGGTGGGCTGGAGCAAGACACGAATGACAGTCCTCCAAGGATTGCAAGCAGTGAGTGAGGTAATCCCTTCAAAGAAAACAATACTGCCAGAGAAATACGAAATAGATGCCAAGCAGGCCCAAAGATTGTATGTCTACAAGTCTATCTGCACTGTCCCGTAAATAGCCACCAGCTACATACAGCTAATAAATCAGGAAATTTAAGATTCAATTCCTCAATTGTATTAGCCACATTTCAATTGCTCAATAGCAACAGTCTGTATTAGACAGCACATATATAGAGCATTTCTCTTGTCATAGGAAGTTTTTGGACTGCACTGGTAATATGCAGTAATAAATCTGAGCATTTAGTTGTCCAAGCTTTTTTTTGCTAAAAGACACCCTTCACTTTTGTTTTTAAACTCTTTCTGCCTTGTGATGTACACAGTGTATCATTTGTTTCACAGCTCAGGAAACTGAGGTCATGATAGATGGATCACATAGCACTGAAGGTCACCCAGCCTGTCTGAGATCAGTTTTAGGACCGGGACTACCCGCCTCCGAGTGCAGAGTCCCTCAGACCAGTCCTGACATAGAAGCCCAGCTAATGCATCATTTGGTGGAAAAAAAAATTACCATTTCTGTTGTTCCAATTTGAGTCCTTGTAAATTTTCCCATCAAGGAAGTACCCACGCAATTCACGTAGATTAAAATACCTTTTGTGGGGCTTTTAAAGGCCATTTTGCCAAAGCAAGCTATATACCCATTACACAGGTATGAAGATGGATTGACAGGAAATGCTGCATCACAGGAGAAAAAATTAGGGGAAAAAATTCTGACTGCTCTTCTGAAGTGGCATAAATCTTAGATTTTAGTTTCCTTCATGTATAATAGGGGGAGGACTGTCTCCCACAGTTGGGTCTTGCTATTGGTAGGACCAATTTCCCAGCATGTGATTTGAGGTGGAGCTTCTAGGTCTCTAAAGCTCAAGTTCCTAAGAGTTTGAGACCAGCCTGGGCACCATAGCAAGACGCTATCTATACAAAAAAAATAGAATTAGCTGGGTGTGGTGTGACACGCCTGTAGTCCTAGCTACTCAGGAGCCCGAGGTGAGAGAATCACTTCAGTCTAGAGTTTTAGGTTGCTGTGAGCTATGATGCCGCTGCACTCTAGCCCTAGCAACAGAGACCCTGCTTAAAAAAAAAAAAAAAAAAAAAAAAACAAAAACACACACAAAACAAGAAAACCCAAAAAACTCCATTGTGTAATTTTTTTTTCCCCTAAGTCTGACCTTTGTACTTTTAAATAGTAAGCCTTTCGCCTTGTCTTGTTTTCCTCAAAGTTTTGGCTATGTCTGCATTTATGCATCATATTTAGTGTGTCAGTGTATCTGCTTTTAATCTCCTAGATTTATAACTTTGTATTACAAATGGATTTTAAGAAGGTATGGTCTTCCTCCCCCAATTGTTAAGTCAATAAAGAAATACTCTTGAAGCCCTCTCTGTATTAGCTGAAGAAGTTAGCCCACTTTTGTGTTCCTCCATGATAAAGTCTTGGGTTTAAATGCATTTTTAAAATGCTGTGATTGTTATTTAAGAATGTGAAAATATCAACGTATGAAGTTATGCACATAAGCCATGCATTTTGGTACAAGAGATTTAAGTTGGCAATTTTCAAAATTTTTTTTTTTTTAAACAAGGCAGAAATACAGAGCATTGGTTTAGATCCTGAATCCCAGCATTCTTAGCCCTCCGTGTCCTTGTCATTTATCAAGGAAATTCTCCCTAGTAATAGGCTGACTATTTAGATTCAAATGCCTGAAGAGAATCTGAGCCGTAAGCCTCGACAGCCTGGAGCTTGATCCCAATTTTTTCCCCTATCCTATAAGCTATGTCTGGAGCACTTGTTAGTTTTGATTCCAGGCCAACACTATAGAAAGAAGAACCCTTTAGGAAGTGCACCAAAGGAGGAACGCTTCTTCCCAAACACGTGGAGGGCTTGGTCTCTGCCAAATTCCCCTCCTCACCCTTTCTGGGCCCTACACTTGTGTGTGGGCAAGATTCATGAACTTAGAACAGAGATTCTTAAGCCATGTGCTGCATTACACTGTTGCACTACAAGCCTTTGATTCATTTTTGCTGTAACTGTACATAGCCTTTCAAGACCTTTCTGTTGGTGAAATACTAAGGTAAGCAGGTCGTGTAACAAGCTATGTGGAGTAGAGGGCCCGTGTTGGAAACAAAGGGTGTGAAGGGTAGTATCATGCCAAGTTGGTGTCAAAAGAAGAATTAAGCATTTAATGACACATATGGGGGCTTTGCCTTCTTACAGTGTGTTCCTGGCTATAAAGAGGATTTTAAAAGTAGCACAGAATAGAAGAGCGACTACGGACACTACAGTAACTAGATGCTTTCACGAGAGTGTGAAACATCGTTATTCTTGAGTAGCACTTGTGGTGTGATTCTTACTGGCTTGTTTACTGTTTTTGAGCACAAAAAAAAAAACAAAACACAGCGTTCAAAAAGATGTGCCACAAAAGTGAAGTTGAGAACTACTGATCTGGAACCTTTCTAACTGTTACCAGTCAGATCATAGCCAAGACTTCCTATTGTCTAGAGAGGGGTGGGAAGAGACAACAGCCAACCAAAAAGAGGGGAAAAAACCCACAGTTGCTTCACCATTGCAGCTTTGCTCATGAACCAGTCACTCCATACCAGCCGTTCTGGTTCCATGGCCTCTCAACTCTGTAGGGAGAGCTCTCCCGAGAATAGGACACTCTGCAGTTTCCGTATTTCGGAAAAACATTCATTCATGCACCATGCAAACTGCCTTCTGTCCTAAGATTTCATGATGTGGAACTAGGAGAATAAGGGCTTTTCAGAGGGGATTTTTCTACGTTTTATTATTCATCATCCCATTTGTTTACAGCTTCTCATTTTTTATACTATTAATCCCTGTGTTCCCAGGCCCCTGACTTCCCAGGGACAGATTTAGTTTCCTTGTGAGTGGCAGAGTAGCCCACATTTGGATCCACATACTCTCCAGATCCAAAAATTTTTTTATAGTCCCACACCAACAAATGTGCAAGATCTTAGCACTCATTTTTGCTCTTCATGTGCCAAGAGCATGGCCCTAAGTATGCAATAGAAGGTTATTTTTCTTCTGCCATCCTCTCCAAAAATCTTGTCTTTTCTCCACCTCAAGAGTCTCCAGCCCTTGGGTAAGGCTTTTCTACTCTGATGTGGTGATTGAACAGAATACCTTTTCCCTTCTTATTTACAGGTTCCGATTCTTACCGCCTTTGAGTAGCACACCATTCTGCTAGTCTCATCTGAAGGGCACATTTTAGGGAAGGATCTAGAATATTGGCTATAAACCAATGATAGGCGTTATCAGTTTTTTTTTTTTGAGACAGTCTCACTTTATTGCCCAGGCTAGAGTGAGTGCCGTGGCGTCAGCCTAGCTCACAGCAACCTCAAACTCCTGGGCTCAAGCAATCCTGCTGCCTCAGCCTCCCAAGTAGCTGGGACTACAGGCATGTGCCACCATGCCCGGCGAATTTTTTCTATATATATTAGTTGGCCAATTAATTTCTTTCTATTTATAGTAGAGATGGGGTCTCGCTGTTGCTCAGGCTGGTCTCGAACTCCTGAGCTCAAACGATCCGCCCACCTCGGCCTCCCAGAGAGCTAGGATTACAGGCTTGAGCCACCGCGCCCGGCCAAGTTTTTTCTTTAAAAAGGCAGAAAAACAACTCGCCCCCCTAAAACTAGGGACTCTCAAATGCAAGCCTGACTAGTTCTGTAATACCAATCCCTGCTGACCCCACAAAGAGATTGCCCACAGGCCCTACAACTGGCCTCCTTGGTTTCCTGTGGTGTAGGAACTGGTGAGCTATGGATTATGCCTCTCTATTTCTATTGGTCAGAGAGCTGGTAAATATTTTGTTTTCATTCTGTAGTTTTAGAATCTCAACTGAGACTTCCTCGGCTGTGGTGATCAGTCTGCATTGTATTTTTGCATGGCTGCAGTAAAAATAGTCAAGTCATTCACCCAGTGCAAGATTTGTGGTCTATTTTTAACTTCATGCATTAATAATCACCTAGATAACTGTTTTGCTGGTCTCTTTGCTCACTTCGAAGTCTGAACCTAACTCTCAGAGTATGGGAAATCATTGACATTCTTAGTTTCCAATGCCGTTGTGATTTAGTGCCTTTAACCTTCTTAGGCAACTTGTAAGCAGGAAAGTCAGGAACTGTGAGCCACCTGCCATCTTAATGTGACATCCAGTCTCACTACTTTCAAGCTCTTCCACTTCAAGACACCCTTACAAAATCACTTAAATGGGTTTTTGACAGAAAGGCATGTAGACAACTAGGCTGAAAACAATCAAGACATCTTGATACTTGTGACTTCATAGTAAAATCAAATTGTACAACCCTTTTCAGCATCAAGTTATTCTTCTACAGCTAAGGAATCTGGCAAGTATATAACTCATTCCTAGAGGTAGTTCGATAGCTATTCCACCAGGGCAAGTGACATGAATGAACACACAGCCAGCTACATTATAAGTCCTCCTTTCTCTAAGGACTCAAGAGATTACTCTCATCTTTAGCTCTGTATCTGCAGTCATTTCTATATTCAAGTGAAGATGAAGTCTATTCAGATTCTAAGTAATTTCTCAAAATGGAGCAGCCTGCTTTCAATAACCTAGTTGGTGAATGGAGGTAGAGTCACCGAGACAGTGATAACTTAGAGACCAATTTCTGCCAAAAAGTCACAATCTTTTTTCAGCACTCTTTTAAAGCTGCCTATTGCTTAGAAACCTATCATTCTGCCATTTCCTCCTCCTCTTTTGGATCTGCTAAGGAGCAGTGAAACAGAACAAACGTAGACAGCACAAGTGAGACAGGAGATAGAGATAAATTTCTTTTGCATCCTTTGGAATGCAAAGTAATTACTGGCATAGAATATAAGCTCAACACATGTTTGTCAGGTTAAGAATATGACCCGAATATTCAGAATAAGAATCTAGGTATTTTTGACTTGCCTGAACTCAAGAGCTTCACTCCTGGAAATGTGGCTGGCTAGAGGAAACAGCTTTAAGTGTTTTCAAGAAAGTAACTGATGAGATGTTTCTTACAACCGGAGGTTGGTACGAGACAACCTCATGCTACACTGAGGAGGGGAATGTTACTCGGCAGGGCCAGCTTGAGTCAGCAATGGGTTTGGGAGAACCCAACAATAGCTAAGCAGGTCAGGCAAGCCATGGCCAGACCAGGTGCAGTCACAACAAGCTTCAAGCAGACCATGTTTGACATAGTCTTGGACATAACCTTGTCTACCACCTCAGGTCACCTCCCATGGCTTTTCTCCTTATGGGTGGGCATAAAGTCTATGCTGAGTAGCCGTCCTTCAGGAAGGGGGTGACAGGTCACATTCTGGAGTTCAGGACTTGGTTTAAGTGGCCCTCAGAGGATTGAGTGACACAGCTGAGAAGCGTCAAGGAGGGTGGGCATCTCCCTGCACGTAAACCTTGACCAAAGAACAGTGGAAGACAGTTGCTAGGCATAGTGGTGCATGCCTGTAGTCCCAGCTACTTGGGGAGGCTGAGGCAGAAAGATCGCTTAAGCCCAGCAGTTTGACATTGTCGTGAGTTCTGATGTCACAGCACCCTAGAACTTGGGCAACAGAATCAGACTGTCTCAAAAGAAAATGACAGGAGTCCGCCTATCCTTTCTTCCAAGGATGGCTCTTCAAGATGAGATTTCTTTTTACACGTTTTCTTGTGAAGTCCTGGGTACCGATCAGACACAGCTACTGCCTGGCCCACGTGCTGCTGCTTTTTTCTCTCACCCTGCTCTTCTGGCCTTTCCTGACTAAAGGGCTGGCAGCTTTCAGTCTGCCTCCAGGCTCTGCTTTCTAAAGCATCAGGGTTAAGATATTGACTACCCCAAAGTCTCACCTAAAATGCCTTGCCTCAGCCTTTCCTGTTTGGTCTAACAAGCACGTGGGAGCCCTTCCTCAAAAACCAAGCCCTCAATCACTTAGTTCTTTCTTTTTCACCTACTGTAGTGTCAAAGAATTGTTATACAAAGTATTAGTTATATTTGCCTATGTACGTGGGTAGGTGGGGGGGGGCATGCAGAGGTTCAAACTGTATCCCAAACATAACTCCCTGTTACAGCCAAGAGCTGAAGGACAGTATTGAGTATTCTAACATGTGTAATTGGAATCTAAAGATGAACAGATGATTCACAATAAAATACTTGGAAAGTAATGGCTGGGAATTTTCCAAAGCTAATGAAAGAAACCAAACCACAGATCCAAGAGTCTCAGAACCCCCTTCCCCCCCCCCAAAAAAAAATCTACCCTCTTTAAATATACACACAGTGGTGTATCAGATTGAAACTTCTCAAACCAAAAGATAAAACTTAACAACAGCCAGAGGAAAAGGAAGATTATGTAAACAGGAACAAAGATACACTAAAGCACAGCGAACTCTTGTAAGAAACCATCCAAGCCAGAAGACAATGGAGTACTACATTCAAAGTGTTAGAAGAAAAACCTGTTAACCAAGAATGACATAACTTGCCTCTTGATAAAGAGGCTTGTTTCAGGTGGTTTGGGGAGAGACGGGGTACGTTGCCAGGTAGGCTGTGTGAGGCAATCATCGTCTGGGTGGAAATCGCTCTTGGGGATTGAGTGTTGGAGGATATGCAGTAGTTCTCACTGGCTATGCTCATAGGAGTCAACCCTCAGTTCTGAGGGTCACGTCTCCCACTACATAGAGCTGTGATTCTACTTAGGGACTAAAGCCAGAGCAGAGCCAGCTATTCCTTGTCAACGTTTTTGTCCCTTTGTTGTCCATTTGGAGGTTCAGCATTACTGTGGTCTCTGTACCTCTACCTTCAGCCCCAACGTTTCTACAAAACCCGTCGTTCTCACCCTTGTTTGACCATTGGAACCACCTGGGTACCTTTGGAAACTATGAAGTCTTTAACCCCCAGAGATCTTCACTTATTTCGTCTGGGTAACATACTGAGCATTAAGAGTTTTTTAGAAGTTCCCTACCTACAAGCCTACTCTACAGCCAAGATTGCTAACTACGGTGATAGAAAATGGTAGATCTTTCACGTAAATATATAGAGAGTTGTATGGAGTTGGTGAGGGAGGAAGCCATCGTTATCTGCTGCTCACTGTAAGAGGTGGGTAGGTAGAAAAGAAAAGACAGTCTGGTGAAACAGTTATTATGTCTTGTATCCCTTCTTTTGTATTCATCTCTCGACCTTAATAACTTCATGCATTTAGACTAGCTTTTACTTCAGTGGTTGTTTTTCTTGATTGTCTTGGGCTGAAGTTTCTTTTTCCAGCCTTCCTCTATCATTCTGCTATCAGTGATGTTTTGTCTGAGATTATTGGAGACTTCTAGGTCACCCGTTGACACAATTACTTGCTTTTCAGCATGGTTGTAAACTCAAATTATTTCAGTAGGTTTGAAGAGGAAGTGATAGACGCATCTGTGGTCATACTACCAGATTCATTCCACCTCCCAATTCCATTCTGAGTTTGTCTTCGCCCCCCCCCCAATAGATCCGTAAAATGAAGAGATGCTTTACAATCTCACAGCAGTCTTGTTTTTGTTTTATGTAATTTGACAGTTTTATGATGCATAAAGTTTCATGACTATTGTAAGTTTTATGTAGATTTTGCCCTTCACGAATATGAAGGGACCCCCTTTTTCCATGGAAACATTTCACCTTTTTTTTTTGAAATAAGGGCCATACTTTCTCCCAGTTTGTCTCATAAGCTTTTCCTTATTCTATAAAGAGATTTGTCAATTTGACGTACCTAAGCTTAAACAGCCATGTCTAGATTTTAAATATCTTTTCAGCGAGGAGTTGAAATAATTAAAGTTATATAACTTAAGTCTGGCCTGGTCTGTCATCTTGTCTTATGTTTTTAGATTTTATACTTTCTTATTTCCTGGATTTGTCTTTTACTTTATGCAATCATGTTCTCTCTGCTTTTTCCTTTTCTAACTTTCTGAAAGAGAAGTATTCCTTTTAACATTTCAGCCTTTTGCTTTTTAAAACTATGTTTAACTTGTTTGTTTTGTTTTTCACTAGAAGTTTCTATTTTCAAACAATAGATACTGACTCTGGCTAGATTAGGTAGAAAAAAAATCTTTTCCGGAAGGATACAGAAACATTCACAGAGTTAGTAGGAAAGAAAGCAGATAGGAAGAAGTTACTAGGGTTAAGCAAACCCCAAAAGAGATGTAATCTAGGACCTGTCACTGCACAAAAGAGCCAATTCTTAAAACAACGAGTAGAGCCTCTGAAGAAAGAAATTCTGAGGTAAAAGCCATGTAGCTGGGAGAACAGGAAGAAACAGCCTCAGAGAGGATCTCCCTCGGTCAGGGGAAGGGCTTTTATAGAGTGCTGTGGAACGCGCAGGTCACGTAGTGTGGGGTTTGAGTCACAGGGTCTACAGGTGGTGTGACACAAGAACCAGCTGTTGGTGATGGTGGCGCATTCTGTGGAGAGGCTAGTTAAGTCTGATTGGCAGGCTTCACTGGTAAAGTCTGAGGGAAGAAACAGTAACTTAGGAAAAGGGTCATTTTGCAAGGCCCATTACACTGGCCCCGGTGTCGCAGAGCAGGCCACCGCCAGGCACGGCAGCTCTCTGAGTTCCTCTGCCGCCTCCATGGTCTCTGTGTCTCCTAGAGGCTGCCACCAAACACTCCCTCAGACACCCGTACTGCTGTTGCTTTGGACACTGACCTCATCCACAGCTGCCACTGCCAGAACGACCTCTTTCTTAAAGGGCCTCTCCATCATTGGCTTCACGTTAATGTTCCAACCAGCTGCATGTAATGTGCTAAGCTTAGGCCTCCAGCCCCAGGGCAGAGCAGAAAGAGGTTAGAGAGCGCTGGTTTCTGGATTTTTCTGCTCTGCAGTGCAGCAAGTCCCTGCTCGTACCCTTCCCCAAGTCCCAGATCTAATATTTTAATTGTATTTAATTTGAATTAATTTACACTTAGATGTCAATAGTCACATATGGCTGGTGGCTACGGCATTGTACAGTATAGCTGGAAATAGATGAGGTTCCCCATCCCTTTGGCCACATTTTGGTGACTTGAGCTCTTTTCTAGTCCAATTCTTTGCTGGGTTCCAGGATCACCCTGAGACCCAGGCAACCTTGCCTCTGTGGGACTTGAGCAGTCATTCACTCAGAACTCATCATTGCACATGTTGGGAAGGAGTCCAACCATGTCTTTCTTGGTCCTTAAGAGAAAGAACAACCGTATTTCCTTTTTACAACTCATGCCAGTTACTAGGAAATACTCCAACACTTTATTCATCTTGTGGCATGCTGGCAATTCACTGGACAGTAACCTCTTTCCTTGTGAACAAAACTTCAAAACTAGCAGATAACAGAGTTATGAGAACTTGTAAAGTTTTTGTTAAGTATATCATTAGGTTTAATTCTTACAGGTATCACCCCACACTCCCACTCATTGGTTCCTGGACCCATATTCTGACTGTAGTAGAAACAGGACATCCCTCAGGGCTGCAATATGACTTGTGTCTCAGCTGGGGTGACATCATACTTTTCCTGAAAACTACAAACATATTTAATAATATTTTATTGCCTTTTGGCATTTAGAGTTTGACGGGAGTCTGATTTTTCTTTCTTTTGTAGGTAAACTTTTTTAAAAAAAGATCTGAGTCTTTAAAGGCTTATTTGTTTAGTGACAATAATATATATTTTTCCAGGATATTTCTTTATGTGAGTTCCTTTTCAGTGATTTTAAACAGTTTATGATAAGCCCTTGCACTAAGCTTTCTTGACAGTTTAGATGTGTTTTTTTCAATTAAGCCTTAAATGTTTGCTGCTGCTTTAGTTGCGTCTTTCTAAGCACACCTGCAAATCTTAGGTTCAATCTGTATTGCTTTTTTTCTTATCCATCATCTTTTCCATCAATTTTTTTGGTCACTTTGGATCTTTGTACTGCCTTCTGAAAAATTTATCAAGTTATTTTATTTCTGTTTGACTAGATTTTACCAAGTTCAATCTTATGCTTCATTGAATCAATTTGCATTTAAATCCTAATATTGTGATTTTTATCTTCCTTAAAATTATTCCACCTCTGGCTCTTTCTCCTCTTTTCTTAGCATATTGGTTTTTTATTCTAAGTTTTTTTTTCATTATCTTGGCTTTCTGCTGCTATTTCATAGAAGTCATGCATTCTAATCAGCATGGCAAATTGATTGAAACTTTTCTTCTTTTTCCTTTAGCAAATCATTTTCAGAGATTTGTTATCCTTGTGCGTTTAGGGTGATCTTTTCTTTTCCTTTCATTACAGTATTTTAAAAATCAACTTTAGTGAGGTATAATTTACATTGATTAAAATACACTCATTTTAAGTGAAAATTTCATGTATTCCTATATTTACCACCACAATGAAGAAATGGAATATGTTCACTTCCCTAAAAGGTTTCCTGTATTCTTTTTGTAGTCACTTCCCCAAACATCTGTCCCATGCAATCGCTGGAAGGATTTCTGTCATTATAGATTAGTTTTGGTTGTTGAAGAATTTCATAAAAATTGAGCCATGCTGTATGAACTTTTCTTCCTAGCTTCCTTTGCTCAGCCTAACGTTTTCAAAATTCAACAGTAGCGTTATGCTTATGAGTAGTTAGCTACTTTTTGTCACTGAGTAGTAGTTTATGGTGTGAATATAATACAATGTGTTCATCCATTCTTGCTATGGACTGAATGTTTCTATCCCTCCAAAATTCATATGTTCATGCCCTAATCCCCAACGTGGTGCTATTTGGAGGTGAGGAGTTTGGGAGGTAATTAGGTTCAGATGAGGCCATGAACCTCATCAGGTGGGGCCCTCATGATGGGGATTAATCTGCTTCTAAGTAGAGGAACAGACCAGAACCTTCTCAAACTCTCTCTCTCTCTCTCTCTCTTCTCCCTGATGGTGAAAAGTCAGCTGGCTGCACGCCAGGAAGAGGATTTTTATCTTGAGCCCGAGCATGTTGGCACCCAGATCTTGGACGTCCCAGTCTCCAGAACTGTGAGAAATAAATGCTTTTTGCTTGTCACCCAATCTAAGGTATTTTGTTATAGTAGTCTGAGCAGACTAACACAATTCTCTTGTTGATTGGACTCGACTTGTTCCCAGTTTGCAGGCATTACGAATACAATTGCTGTGATTATTCATGTATCAGCCTTTTTGTCCACATTTGCATTTATAGTCCTTATATATATTTATAATAACTGTTCTAAAGTTCTCTTGCATGCTAATTTAATCATTTCTGTCTTTGTCCATTTCTGTAAACTCATTTTTCTCTTGGATACGAGAGACATTTTTTCTGCTGTTTTTTTTTTTTAATGTGGCATAATCTTTATTTGAACTCGGGACATTGATGAGTGTCTGAGTTTCTTCCCCCTTTCTTTAACAGTTCTGAAGTTTTTCTGTGGCTGGAGGTCAATTTACTTTCTAGATAGTTTTCATACTTTGAAGATTTGTTTTTAAGTTTCTTTAGAGTAGACATGGAGTAACACCTACTCTATGGCTATTTAGCTTTGCTCCTAAAGTGTGTACATTTTGGAGTCTCTGTGAATGCTCCAAATGTTTAATGGTCCTCTCTGTTCTAGGTTGTCAGAACTCAAACACCTCCTGTACTGCCCTTAGGAGGCAGTTGAGTTTTCACCTTGCCAAGAGTTGTTTACTCCTGGAAGCTGTTCTTGGCTTCTACTCTGAATATTGTGGCTGAAAATGCTATTAGAAAGTAAAGAAGGGGTTTGAGTTAGAATCACTTAATTTGACAATTTATTTATATCCCATTAACTAAGTTCCTGTTTTCTTTTAAGCCTAGATATCACAGTGAAATTTAAAACTCATTTTCATAAAGAAAAATAATTTACTAAGTCTAGTTTATATTATTAGTCAGGATAATAGTATGGTTTAAGAGTTGGTTTTTTTTTTTTTTTTTTTTTTTACTAATAATCATTTTGTTTTCATCACTATATTGTCATTTATGGGCTTCTCTTTTATACCATGAATGAAATTGGCTCATTCAGTTCAAAAAACTAATACCCATGATCATAGTATTGGTTCTTACTTAAACTAACAATTACCCCCCCAAAAAAAACTATTTATGGATTACTAAAACAATGTTTTCATCTTCATCTTTGACTGTTAGGAAACAAGTTTTAGACTCAAGTAGGAGCAACCTACATGAAGGTAATTACAAAGGTAACATTGATTTTTTTTTTTTTTTTATTTTTATTTTTTTAACCTTGCCTTGCTCTGTCTTTTGAGATTCTTTCTTCACATTTCTCATATCTTTTCTCCCTGTTTATGCCAGGCGTCTGTTTCTGCTCTAGGCCTTTTGTTGTTTTGAAACATAAAAAGGAACATCAGGGACTTTCATCAAGTGAGTTTAGGATCTAACAATAATATTGACAATATTGAGCGGGGCATGCCACGCCTGTAACTGAAGTTCGGCATGCTCCCATTTGTCTATACTGACCATAGCGTTTCCTCAGTGCTTGAAGCTGAGAAGATAGTTATTGAGTGTTGTGAGATTCATCTTCAGAGTCAGAAACTCCAGAAAGCGTCTTTTCTTGTGGTTATTTTATTCTACCTCTTGAAAACAGTCTAAACTAATGTACTTCTCTGGGTATATAATGCCTGGGAATGTAGACCATCCTGGGAAAATTGGAATGAAGAGCAGAAAGATACAGTCACGTTGTTCTTTTGCACTGAAAGGTTGTGTCCCAGGTTACTTGCTTCTTAAAGTTAAGCAGTAGGCTTGTCAAAATACAGCTCTCTCTTTGTGCCCCAAGTTACTGGGCTTTAAAAAATTTGGATAATCTGGGCAAATATCTAGCTTCAGAAGGTGTTGACTGCATCCCAGTCAATTCATCTATTATTTACTACTTATGTATTTAAGGTCTTAGAAATTTTTTAAAAAGTGTTATAAGAATGCACCATGTAATGACATTGATGCAGATATTTTTACAGGCTTACTCAAGGCCTGATAAATTTACAAAGTAAGTTCTGAATTTACAATAGCAAGAGATAAGTTTTTGAACTCCTCCCAGGGGAGTCTTCCCAGGTAATAGTATTCATTTACTGTTCCTTATAAAAACTGAAAGTTTCTTATGCTTATAGTTGTAGTTTGTTTTTTCATGCCTGCAGAGTTAGGGAGACAGTGTGCAAGACCACCCTTATTTTTGACACCAACTGCAAGTTTAGAGGTTCACTTATGATACCAGTTGCAAGAATGGATGTGCCTCAGACCACCCTCAGGCTTGATAATTTGCTAGAAGGACTCACAGAACTTACTGAAAGCTGTTATACTTACAGTTACAGTTTCTTGCAGCAAAAGAACACATACTAAAATCAGCCCAGGGAGGGGACACATGGGGCACAGTACAGGAAAGTTCAAAATGTAGAGCTTCCAGTTGTCCCTTCTTGATGGATACATGAATGCTATTAGCTCCACCCGGAATGATGTGTAACAGTATTCATAGAGTATTGTCAACTATGTGTGTATTTTTACATGGCACTGTGTCACATCGAGCCATGGTATCCAGGGTTTTTATTTGGGTTCAATTACATAGTTATGGTTGGTTAACCCCATTTTCCACCCCTGTGGAGGAACCGGTGATACTGTGCTACCCGAGTCTTCTACCATAAATTGCATCACTAAACCATCTGGCATGACCCAAGGCTCCCAAGTAAACTAAGACAATCTTACCAGGCAGAACCTTCCAAGGGCTTAGAGATTCCTACCTAGTAACCAAGGGCAAAGGCAAGACCTCATTTGGGGCAAGATTAAATTCTTCATTACACAATAGCAAACTTAGCGGCTCTTTTTTGATGGCTATAAATGGATAGTGGGGGATATTTTCAATATATTTTGGGTAGGAGTAGTGATCTGTCATTTCAGGAAGGTTATAACAGTATAGATTTGTGTGTCGGTCAGGATGAAACAGCTATGGTTAGAATGTGTAGGTAGTTCTACTGACACCACTGATAAGGAAGCATTTATCTTTTGGCCAATATGAGGTTGGCTGCCATCAGCGGCATACAACATGCTTAGATTTTCTAAAAGACAAAAAGATCTTTACTGAGAGCTTATTAGAAGAAATTAATTCTGTGGATGGAGAAGTATATTTGCGATTAAGCTAAATGAAATAAGACACAAAAAGACAAATACTGCATGATCTCATTTATGGATGAAATCTAAAGAAGTTAAACTTGCAGAAGGAGAGAGCTGCTCCAACAGTGCTTGCCCAGGGACTGGGGGTGAGGGGCTTGGGAAGATGTTGGTCAAAGGATACAAACTTTCAGTTATAAGATGAACAAGTTCTGGGAATCTAACATACAGAATGGGTGCCGATGGATGTGTTAATTAATTTGATCATCGTAACCATTGCATAGCGTATATTATATATTTAGAATCATCATGTTGTACACTTTGAATGTATTGGATCTTTATTTGTCAATTAAATGTTTTTTGTACCACACTAGGTGTACCTAGTTTGGGAATGCAAAATGGACACACCAGATATGGGTGTTGCCCTCTTGGATCGCTTGCTAAATCATCTTCCCTGTGGAATATCACTTCCTGTCACTGACAAAGACTCTTTCCTTGACCTGACACTAGTCAGTCTCCCCTCAGCCCTTGAGTTCTTAGCTTTGGGCTTCCGTGTTTGTCCTCGTAGGTTTCAGTTGTAGCAAGAATCGTGCCTAAGTCAGTGTAGTAAAGAACTCAGCCCTTGATATCTGGTCATCTTCCGTATTCAATTAAATTCCTCATCCCTCATCATCCCCCAGGTAATATTTGATCACCATAGCCTGCCGGCATCAGTTTAGCCAGAACCCTGTTTCCTATTAGAAATTTTCCATTCCCCTGACCCTGCCTTTTTCCTTGGCTCTAAATCCCTTTTCTTTTTTTGTGTTCCAAATTATGCCCCATTCTATATTGAGGTCTCTTTTCCCCTATTGCAATAGTTCCCAAGTAGAATCTGTTTTTACTCATTGAACTACTACCCAGCTCTGTCATTTGGCATCACAAAAACAACAACAAATTTGCTCTCCTTGAAGATAGTGGGATTACTCAAGTTCATCTAGGACCATGAAAATGGTTCATTTCATTTTTTTCCCCTTCATCTTCTTTAAAAGTTACGATTCTTCAAGAGTTAGACTATTGCATGGCTGGGCAAATTTTGGTCTGTGCTTTGGTGAATGAATTACTGACCATTCAACCTCACAACAACTTCTGGCTGTGTCCTGTGACCCCACAGCAAGAGTTTGCCAAATGGGACTTTGCATGACAAACCACGTGTTACCTGTCCATAGCTGAGCTTTCCAAGTAATCTTTGGAAAACGTTTATTATACAGCAAAATTCCCAAATGTTTATTTCTGTTGTTTATGGGGGAAAGTATTGGTTTGGAGAGCAGTAAAATTGGTTGTTTTCCCTCCCCATTTTCATGTGTTTCATTCCGTTAGGTTTTGTGAAGTTTAGGACAGGATTTATTTGTCACATCCGACTACAAATAGAACATTCCCTCATGAGTGTTTTTGAAAATATATGGCCATCTCTTCAATGCCGAATTGGGATGTAGATTGTGAAACCTCACTGCTTCCATAGTTTTGCCGAACGCAATCAGAAGGTGTCCTTTTTATTACTGAGCAATTAAAATTCATGAGAAAAAATTGAAAGGCCTGGAGTGGGGAGTCTATGCAGGTGTTGGGAGGAGGCCCAAGGCGACAGCAAGAATGGCTCTCCCAATTTTGGGTCAAAACAAGTGACAACAAGACAGGGAACACATTTATCTTTGCTACCCTGATATTTGGTCTCACTATCCTATTAGATATATTGAATGGTGTGTGCAAATGGGCAGGGGAAATTTAAGGTTGTGCGTATGTGTGTGTGTGTTTCTTACAAATAGCTTTTTATAGCAGGTGAGTTTTCTCATAAGTGATACAGGGGCATGTTTCCTTCCCAATCCTGAAGTTTGGTTTTGGTTTTGCTTTTTTCCTATATAAAGAGTTCAATTAGGTGAACTCTGCCCCTTACCTCATTTGTCCTGGTGATATATATGAAATAGCATCTGACTAGTGAATAAGATTAATTGTAATTAGTAATTACATTAATTGTACATGCTCCTTTCTGCTCTTCTTCCTCTTGGCTGGGGGGGAGCTGCCCTCTGAGAGCAAATGTTGCCCTCTGTTCTTTCTGTCCACGAGGATAGGCCTGTCCTGTCGTCCACTGCTGCTCGTGGCTGCCTCAGAAATGGGCCTAATGTTAGGATTCAGTGAACATATGTTTCCACCCAGGCTGTATCTTTACAAAGGTTGATCTTTTACTCCCTGTCTTTAGTCTTTTATTTTTCAAATTGCTCAGAAGCCTAGCTGAGAAGAAGGGTGCTGTTTATTGGGGCCAACTCAGAGACCTGAACTGTGACCCAAAGATTGGTTCTATGAATACCGAGTGCAGAAATCCAGTTATCCACCACCACTGCAGGACAGAGAGCCAAGTTTGAGCCAATCTGCGAAAATGGCAAATTCCAACAATGTTTTGTCCCTCAAAACAATCGCTGCACAAATAGCCTGGAGGCATTAATGTAACCAATAGAAAATCCTGTCCACATTAAACCTACAGAAGGTGATCTGAGCAGAGGAAACCCGTTTGTCAATAATAGGGAACCCTGATCTCTTTCTGAGACCCAAAACACTGATACATCTTTAAATTTCATAAAAGCTGCTATTACCTTGCCCCAGCAGTGGACAGTTCTATATGACAATTGCTGACTTAGCTCTCAACTTCCAGAACAGCAGTTAGAATTTTAAAGCTTTGCTCTTAAGTCTGTGTGCTGAGTTCCAGCCTGGCTAACTGCTGTAAGAGTGGGTTCCTCGGACCTATGGGGTTTGTTCTCATGATCTAGGTATATGTGCATCATGAACTCTTTTCTCTTGACATGTAGTTCTCAGAGAGATGCTTGGCTTGGCTCTGGTGGAAGAGAGGCTGGTGGCTTTGAATGAAATGCTTGTCAAATATTTCAGAAGAAACAGGGCAGATTGTAAATTCTAAAAATGACCACAGCAGTATTTCTAGTCCCATTTGCTCTTCCAGAATCTTGTCACTCCTCATCAAAAAGTGGATTCTAGTGCTCCCCTCTCACTCTCAAATCTGAACAATTGGGGTTTTTGAACAGACTTTATGTGAGATGGTTCTGTCTCCTTTACCTGAATGCGTTATTGGGATGGATATTACGGTTGACCGAAGATTGCTTCCCCTAACTAATATTGTCACCGAAAGGTATATAAGTCTGTACCTGAGGCCATTTTTCACTGAACGTGCTAAATGGGAAACAATAGAACTGCCTGAACCTACACAGGTGGTTAATTTAAAACAATGTAGAGTACCTGGTGGGCAAAAGGAGATTGCCATTGTAATTAATGACATGCTAGAAGCTGGAGTGCTGATACTAAAGAATTCTCTGTACAAGAGCCCCGTGTGGCCCATACAAAGGCAGGTAGTTTATGGAAACTAATAGTAGACTACTGAGGCTCAAATAAAGCTGTACCGCCCATGGCCTCAGCAGTTACAGACATGGTTTCAATCATAGAAGAAGTACAACAGGCTAAAGGAAACGGGTACTCAGTGTTTGATCTTGCAAACACTTTCTTCTCTATCTCAATCTCAGAACAGTGCCAACCATAGTTCAGTTTCATGTGGGAAGGATCCCAATTTACAGGGTTATCCGAACTCACCAGCTTATTGTCATAATTTGGTCAGGAGGGATTTGGACTTGATGCATGTCTCGAGTGTAATAATACACTATATTGATGACGTTATGATAACGTTAGAATCTCAAGAGCAGGCTGGGACTGATGGGAATGCAATGGTGACTCGCATGACCAACGGGGGCATGTCAATAAATTGAGCAGAGGTCCCGACCTGCCCAAATGGCAATGTTTAGGAGTAAGGTAGGTAGGAGCCTGCCAGGATATTCTACAAGCAACTAAAAATAAACTGCTTTTGCTACTCATCCTTAGAAACAGGCAAGAAACCCAGCATTGGGTTGGTTATTTGGAATTTGGAGAACATACATTCCACATCTGGAAATATTGCTAGCTCCTGCACATAAAACTACCTGAAAGAACACGGTATTTGAGTGGGGACCTGAGCGAAAGCAGATCACGTCTGTATTACCAAACTCTGTAGCTCGCTCAATCCCTTTGAGCCCTTCCAATACCCACTTGGATGGTTTTGGGAGTATCTGCCACTGTGGCTGATGCAGACTAGAGCTTATGGCAAAAGCCTTTGAGCACCTGGGATCTCAGGTACTGCCACCCTGGACACAACTTTTGAGAGACAATTATTATCTTGCTATGGGGCATTAGCTGGGACAACCTCAATGACTAAGGGACATAAAATAATCATGAAATTCGAGATACAGTGTCTTGTGTGATGTCAGAGAAACACTGTACTAAGGAAGGCAGTACCCTGAAGAGTTACGGAATATGGTGGACATGGTTTATACTGGAGCATGCTACCAGGGGAATGCAAGGAGGCACCCACTGTATCCATGAGCAGGTAGCTCTGGTTTCCCCTAGGACTGGCTTTAGAGCTACCCAAGGAGCTGTTACAATCTATTGCTTTGGGGACAGTGCCCTATGAACAGCTCAAGGAGCTGTTACAATCTTGCTTTGGGGACAGTGCCCTATGAATAGCTCTCAATGGACCAACAAAAACTGTTCGGTTTGTGGATGACAGTTCCAGGATGAACAGATTATTTCCAGATAATCCTATCTGGAAATCTGCTGTGTTAAGACCAGCAGATGGAAAAACCGTGTGGTTGAAGAAAGTGAGAACAAACCAGCTTCATGGGTTGAGTCACATGCTCTTTTTCTAGCGATGATGGGAGTGTCAAACATGGTAAAAGCCCCTATGTTTGGGTTTTTACAGATGGCTGGGTAGTAGCCAATGGCTTGGCCATGTGGTGAGGTATATGGGCAATGGAGAACTGGAATATTAAAGAGATAGTCATGAGGGGCAGCCCTACATAAATCATGATGGGGACTTAAGGAGCATTGAGGTAGGACAGGCCCATGAGAAGAACCCCTTCCAGGTTCAGACGGTGACACAACCAGCCATTGAAGCTGTTGGTGTTCTTCCTTGAGGTGGCCACCTGGGTCCAGGGGTCCGTGCAGTGATTGGACGTGGGGGTGCTGGCACATTGCAGAGATGGGCTGAGTCTAGACATACTCCTCTCGCAGTTTCTGAAGCACAGAATGTCAACAAGCTCTGTTCTGTCCACAAGAGAGACAGAGACTGCAGGTGGCTACAGGGAAGATTCCCAGGGGGAAGGCCACACACATAACTGGTCATTGGCTTACGTTGGACCAATGCCAATATCCCCTGGGAGCTATAACTGGGTCCTAACAGGAATACACACTTACTCCGGACTGGGCTTTACATACCTGGTGATAAATACATTCATTGCTCAAAGTACTAAGTATTTCAGGATTGGAACAGAAGATACTGTACCAGTTTGGGCCACCAAACTACATTTCTTCAATACAAGGGATACACGTCAGAACTCATAGCATCCACAGTGGGTAAAGTAATACCACATCAAATAGACATATCATGTTGCATATCATCCTCGGGGTAATGGTTTCACAGAGACAATGGAAACATTTGCTGTCTAGGAGTAGATGAAGGCATGAAGGGCTGGCCTTCATCAGTGTGCTCCCACTCAACATGACGGGGGCTCAGGGAGTTTCTCCTAGGCACATTTGTCACTGTTCTGGGGGATCTGGGGAGGAGGGGATGAGGGAGGATGCTGGCGTGAGTATATAATTTTTCCTCCCCACATCATCTCATTTTTTTTTTTGTCCTAGTAGGAAGCAATGGGATACTCCCGGATGCAGGGGTCCCAGGACCAGTGATGTAACTGGTGGAGCCAGTGGATGGTTCTGAAGCCAGGGTGCTGGAGCCAGGGATGGTTCCGAAGCAAGAAAATGTAACTATGCTTTTAAACATTTGTGCCAGAATTCCTAAGGGCCTGGTGGAGTGGACTGTGCCTTCACCCCATCTGGTTGGGGTTGACAGTGAATCCTGTGTTGCCTTAGTGGATGGGACGGTCCTATACCCGTGTAACCCTACCCTACACGAACAGGAACAGACTGAAAGAGATACACTTGCTAGACGAGGATTGCTGCCAGCCATCTGGGCCGGCACAGTCCTTTCCAAAGGTGGAAAAGTTTGGATAAAAATAAGTAACAAATGGAGAGAAGGAAAAATAGTAGCTGACAGCAAAGGATAAGTAAGTTACGCAACAAGGGAAATCCAGCATTGCACTAACACCTCAAGAGGCTCAGATCAAGATGAATAATTTGAGCAAGAAGAGAGCATTGGTTTACATTTTCGCAAATCTCTTTTAACACCTGGATTAACGTTAATAATAATATTGTCTCTTAGCACAGTTACCATCAGATGCCTGGAAGGTTGAGGCTGTATGTTGGCTGAGACCACCTCTGCTTTTGGAACCAGACAAGGCTGAATGCAGCCTGCAGACCTGAATGACGCAGCTCTGGGAGACATTCTGGTCATCTGATATGATGACAAATGAGACTGACTCTTTTTTTTTTTTTTTTTTATTTCGGCATATGATGGGGATACAGATTTTAAGGTTTCAATAAATGCCCTTTCCCCCCTCCTCCCACAAGTCTGAGTCTCCAGCATGACCATCCCCCAGACGGTGCACTTCTCACTCATTATGTATGTATCTACCCATCCCCCCCCAACCCCCTGCCCAATACACTATTATTGTAATGCCTATGTGTCTACTTAGGTGCTGCTCATTTAATACCAGTTTGCTGGTGAGTATATGTGGTTCTTGTTTTTCCATTCTTGGGATACTTCACTTAGTAGTATGGGTTCCAGCTCTAACCAGGAAAATATTAGATGTGCTATATCACCATTGTTTCTTAGAGCTGAATAGTACTCCATGGTATACATATACCACATTTTATTAATCTATTCTTGGATTGATGGGCACTTGGGCTTGCGATTCCACAGCCTTGCGATTATGAATTGTGCTGCTATAAACATTCGAGTGCAGGTGTCTTTCTTGTAGAGTGTCATTGGATCTTTTGGGTAGATGCCCAGTAATGGGATTGCTGGGTCAAATGGTAGATTAACTTGTATCGCTTTAAGGTATCTCCAAATTGCTTTCCACAGAGGTTGAACTAGTTTGCAGTCCCACCAGCAGTGTAAGACTGACTCTTAATGACTAAATGGAATTCTAGTAATGTGCCGGTATCCTTTGACTCATATTTTTCAGGCTACATCTACTACGGAAGGATCTCATTTGGGAAGGAATTTCTGAGAATCGCTGCCTACCAGGACTTCCAACTTTATGGTGTACATCTCCCAACAGACTGATCACTGATCACTGCAACTAAAAACACTGATGATCAAATTCTTAAACAAGGTCCTTGGTTATCGTGGACAAAATATTATATAATGGCAGCATGTCCAACATGCCACAGTGGGCTATGTGCAAATTCCTTCTTATTTTTGTGAGTGGAAATCTATAAATTGAAATAGGGGAAAACAATGGGACTAGGTAGGATTAAAGTAGTGGGTATCCCATGGTAGATCTGAGTTTCCAGGGACAATGGCTTCTACCTGAGACAAGGAAGGCTGTAGGAGGCCTTACATCACACTCAAACTAAATTACATCTAGGGGTGACCACCACTCATCTTACCCTACTATGGGGACACATTTTTTGTGCAAAACACGTATCCTAATTGCACTTGGGCCATTGGTACACAACAGCAAAGACATGCAAGGTGGGTTATTCAACGCTGGCTCTCGACAGAAAAGAGATAAATGCAGGTCTGCATATCCCAAGACAAACTGAGTTTACTTTTAATTAGGAGCAGTAGTCAGAAGAAAAAGATTTATTAACTAGAATAGACAGAATAGAGGAAATTCTCTTCCAAGAGGAAGGCAATGGCAGTCAGCCTGGGGAGATAACAAGGCTTTAGCAAAGTGGGTCAGGCAGACTCAGCAAATAATGTGGGATATTGCTAACACCCACCCTTGGGGAGGGGCTTATACCCTGACCCAACAGGGCCCCTGATAATTTTAATAGGAATGGAAGCCAAAGTGGCCATGGGGCAGTGCTCTGCTGTCCTGGCTCCTGAGGCCCATATGTAGGAGTCTTACAGCCCTCCAAACTTATGGAAGTTGTCTGGGGGGTACTTGTAATTTACACTGATGGACTATGACTGCCGTCACCCCAGAATTGGTCCAAATATATCCAGCAGTGTAGTTGGTAGGGACAGGAACTAGTCGAAATCCTACCATGTCTTACGCAAAGGAGACAGGTGGGCTTTTTCACATGTTCACACATAATAGAAACCAGGCTCAGAACAGGCCTGTGAGATGAGATGGGGGGATTTTTTTTTTTTTTTTTTGTCCTCAATTAAGTTGAAACCCAGAAATAATGAAGTCATGGCCAATTGTAACAATGTCCATCCTTAGTAATATCAGATATACAAGCGAGGGTATATTCTGTTGGGAAGGCAAAACAAATGCCGCTGTAATTCTTACTGATTTGTTCTGTAATAAAACTGAATTGTTGGCTGGGTATAGTGGCTCACGCCTGTAATCCTAGCACTCTGGGAGGCCGAGGCGGGCGGATTGCTCAAGGTCAGGAGTTCGAAACCAGCCTGAGCAAGAGCGAGACCCTGTCTTTACTAAAAATAGAAAGAAATTAATTGGCCAGCTAAAATATATATATAGAAAAAATTAGCCAGGCATGGTGGTGCATGCTTATAGTCTCAGCTACTCGGAAACCTGAGGCAAAAGGATTGCTTCAGGCTAGGAGTTTGATCTTGCTGTGAGCTAGGCTGACGGCACGGCACTCAAGCCTGGGCAACAGAGTGAGACTCTGTCTCAAACAAACAAAACAAACAAAGAAACAAAAAAACCCAAACTGAATTGTTCCTTGATCACATGGTATCATACTGGTGTTGTTAAAGATTCAATTACCTCATGTAAATAAATCTTATGATACTATTGATGATTTGATGTGTTGGGAAATTGAGTTAACACCTCTCTAAAATGTAATATCTATGGAAAATGACTGGCCCGAGGCGGCACTGGATCTAGCTAACCATCAGCAGGTTTCTGTGCTAAATAGTTCTGCACAAGCTCATCACAAGGTACAAATAGCAGTAGAATGCACAAGTCATTATGAGTATGAAAATGTGTGTAATGGTTTGATTGGACAAATTAGCTGTGTCTTTAAATCTATCCCCACCCCACACTGGGGGTTCAGAGAGTTGCAGGCTTGGTGAACACATCTCCATGCCAGGGGAGGGTGGCACACACCCCAACTCCACGGGAACAGAGGTTTCCCTGCTCAGGACCCTTCCAGACCTTGCTCTACGTATCTCTTCCTCTGGCTGTTCATTCGTATCCTTTAAAGTGAACTTTGTATAATCCTTTGTAATACATTGGTAATAGTATGTAAACTATTTCCCTGGTTCTGTGAGCTACATTAGCAAATTATTCAGTCGAGGAGGGGATTGGGAGAATCTCCTATTTGTAGTCAAGTCAGACAGAAGCTGTGAGTGACCTGGGCACCTAGCACTTGTGATTGCATCTGAAGTGGGGTCACAGGGGCGGGGGCAGTCTGGTGGGGTTAAGTCCTTAACCAGTGGGGTCTGACTCCAACTAGTGTCAGACTTGGATTGAATTGTAGGACGCCCAGCCGCTGTATGAGAACTTGGCAGTGTGATGAAAAACCCACACGTGTGTGGTCACAGAGGTGTAGAGTGTGAGGAATAGAGAAAAACAGTTGGTTAGAAGTGAAGTACGTATCGAGGGTGGTGTGACTACAGAAGAAAACACAATTTGGTTTCCCCTGCACGGAAGCCCAGGCTACGTGGAGAGATCACGTGTGGGTATTTCAGCCTCAAGACAACCCCAGGCAAAGTCTTAGCTCATACCCAGAATCAACCTCCAGATATATGTGGGAGCAAACCTTCAAATGCTTCCAGTCCTGGGGCTTCGAACCTAAGTGAACAGAGATGAGCTAACTGTACCAAGCCCTGCTGAATTGGCAGATTGTGAGAAAACTGAATGTAGTCACTATCTCAAGCCATGAAGTTATGGGGTCATTTATTATGCAGCCACGATACCTGGAACGGAACCCACTCTATTCAACAATAGCTTCTGCCAGTTTGCCGAAGCCTTCAATGATGGATTCACATGGCAAGAAGTAGATTTTAGAAATGGAATATTGTCTGAACCACCATAAGTTTTGGGGGAAACTTTTTCTCTGGCGAAAGTTTCAGTATTACTTGCTATTGTAAATTACCACCAACTGGGTGGCTTGAAACACTAGAAATTTATTCTCTTCCAGCTCTGGAGATCAGAAATCAGAAATGAGCATCTCTGCTAACAACATGGATGAACCAGGAGAACGTTGTGCTAAGTGAAATAAACCAGGCACAGAAAGGCAACACTGCATGATTTCACTTATATGTAGAATCTAAAAGAATTAAATTTACAGACTTAGAGTAGGATGGTGGGGGGGGGGTGATGATAAAAGGACAGATGTTGATCAAAGGGTACAACATTTCTGCTAGACAAGAGGAATAAGCTTTAGCGATCCATTGTACAGAATGGTGACTATAATAAACATAATGCATTGGATATTTAAAAATTGCTGAGAGAATAGATTTTAAATGGTTTTACCATAGAAAATGGTAAGTATGCGAGGTGATGGATTTGTTAATAAGCTTAGTCATTCCACAATGTGACCATATATCAAAATATCATGTTGTACCCTATAAATATATGTATATATAAAATTATTTGTCAATTCAAAATAAAATTTTAAAACGAAATCAGTATCACTGGGATGAAATCAAGATGTCAGTAGGTCTGCCCCCTCTGGAGGTTTTTGGGGAGAATGCACACCTGCCTTTCCAGCTTCTGTCCGTGGCTGCCAGAATTCGTTGGCTTGTGGCCACATCACTCCAATCTTCAAAGACAGCATCTTCAAATCTCTCTCTCCTCTGTCTTTGTATCATCATCTCCTCTCTCTCTCTTATAAGGATACATATAATTGCATTTAGGGCCCCCTGGATAACCCAGGATAATCTCCCCATTTCCAGATCCTTAATTTCATCACATCTGCAAAGACCCTATTTCTTCTCTATAAGGTAACACATATAGATTCCTGAGATTAAGACCTAAATAACATTTGGGGACCATTTTACAGCCTAAATATTTCCTCCTTTGGTATCGTTCATCACTCTAAATTTTTACTATTAAAATGTTGAACAGTCTTTTTTTTTTTTGTTTGAGACAGAGTCTCACTCTATTGCCCTGGCTAGAGTGCCGTGGCGTCAGCCTAGCTCACAGCAACCTCAAACTCCTGGGCTCAAGTGATCCTTCTGCCTCAGCCTCCCGAGTAGCTGGGACTACAGGCATGTGCCACCATGCCTGGCTAATTTTTTCTATGTATTTTAGTTGTCCAATTAATTTCTTTCTATTTTTAGTAGACATAGGGTCTCACTCTTGCTCAGGCTGCTTTTGAACTCCTGACCTTGAGCAATCTGCCTGCCTCAGCCTCCCAGAGTGCTAGGATTACAGGCATGAGCCACCGTGCCCGGCCAGAACATTCTTGTACACATACATTGTTAAGAATATTTTGTTAGGAAATATTATAAACATACATAAATTATTGAGAACAACATACACAAACCAGGTTTATTGATATTTCAAGATTTTGCCATATTTGCTTAAGAAACAATTAAAAATTTTACTACATTAATGAAACTTTATAGAAAGAGTTGGAACTCTATGTGTACCTCTCTCTTATTCCTCAAAGGTAACCATTGTCCTGACTTTGTTATTTATGATTACTTTACATGTTTTAAAAGTATTTCTACATAGAAGAGGAGGGAACATTCCTCTACTCAACTGATACCAAAACTAGACAAAGATATAAGAAAAGAAAACTGAAGATCCATATCTGTTATGAATATGAACATAAAAATAACTGGAGAGCCATGTAAGAAACAATGAAGTTGGACCCTTACTTTACACCATATACAAAAATTAACTCAATTGGGTCAAAGACAGACTGTAAATGCTAAAACTATAAAACTCTTAGAAGAAAATATAGGAGTACATCTTCATAATCTTGGATTTAGTAAAGGATTCTTATACATGACACTAAGAGCACAAGTAACAAAAGAAAAATAGATAAATTGGAACTCATCAAAACCTTTTTTGCTTCAAAGGACACTATCAACAAAGTAAAAAGTTAGACCACGGGATGGGAGAATATATTTTCAAATCATCTATCTGATAAGGGATTTGTACCTGGAATGTATACAAATCCTTAACAACTCAATAATAAAAAGAGAATCTAATTAAAAAACAGGCAAAAGATATGAATAAACATTTCTTCAAAAACATATACAAATAGCCAATAAAAATATTAAGAGATGCTCAGTATCACTAATCATCAGGGGAATGCAAATAAATACCACAACCAGCTACCACTTCACATACATTAAGATGGCTAGAATTTAAAAGTCAGATAATATTAACAACAAGTGTTGTTGAGGATAGGAACTGCTATGCTTTGTATGTGTCCCGTTCAGGTGTTGAAACTCAATGGCCAAAATTCAGGTGTTGAAACTCAATGGCCAATGTGATGCTATGAAGAAGTGTAGCCCGTAAGAGGTGATTAGGCTGTGAGGACTCCTCCCCTTGAGAATGGAACCACGGCCCTTATAAAGGCAGCCTCATGAAGCATTCGGTTCCCGTGACCTTTCACCTTTCCCCCCCGTGACCTTTCACCTTTCACCAGCCCCCAGAGCGTTTCTCCCTCTGGGGGGCTGCAGCAACCAGGCGCCATCTTGGAAGTGCCCAGCAACCCTTGTCAGAAAACAGAACCCGTTCCTGCCTTTATCTTGGACTTCCCAGCTTCCAGAACTGTAAGAAAACACATTTCTATTATTTGTAAACTACCCAGTTTGAGGTATTTTGTTATAGTAGCACAGACTAAGACACAGGCAAATAAGAACCCTTATACACTGCTGGTGGGAATGCAAAATGGTGCAGCCACTTTGTAAAAAGGGTGTGGCACTTCCTCACAAGATTAAGCTTAGGGTTACCACAGGACCACCCCGCAATTCCACTCCTGCAAATATATCCAAGAGAGATAAAAGCATGTCCTCACAAAACTTGCACGTGAAAATTTATGGCACTATTGTTCCTAACAGCCAGATACTCAAATAAAAGGTGGAAACAACCCAGGTGTTCATATATGGGTAAATAGGAAAATGATGTCATCTGTCCATAAAATGGAAGATTTTCGAGGCCTTAAAAAGGAACAAAGGACATACTGATACTTGCTGCGACATGGATGAACTTTGAAAACATTATGCTAAGTGAAAAGAAGCCAGTCAACACCAGTCCACAAATGATGATTTCAGTTATATGAAATGCCTAGAAAAGGGAAACGGAGAGACAGAGACAGCAAATAGATCAGGGGCTGATTCAGGAAGGAGGAGATGAGAGGAGAGGGTTGTAATAGCTAAAGGTTACCTTTACCATTATTTCATATCAGCGGACTTAAATTTCTGCCTCTCTGGTGGGTATAAAATGTTACCTCTTTTATGCTTTCCTGATTCTTACGGCTGAATGTCTTTTCATATTTATTAGCTATATGGATTTTCCTCTTCTGTAAATTTCCTCTTCATCTATTTTAACCATTTCTTTTTGTAGGCTGTTTGTCTTTTTCTAATTGATTTATTGGAGTATTTGGAGCCTCCAGGCTGATAACAAAGGGTCCTCAGAGGTCCCTGGTTGTCCTTGTTTCTGGGCCTTTTTGTGGACTAGAATTTACACTGATGCTCCATGTTCACATTCGGGCCTCGATTTTTTACATAAACATGTTGAACTCATATCTCCGACTCCTTTCCCTCATACACACAATAGTTTCAGCTTAACAATACCGTGTGCTCTGTAATAATAGAAGTAAAAATTCTTGAAAAGCTTTTGCCCTCTACATTTAAAAATATTTTTTAATTATAATGAAAATGCATATTTAATATGGAAGAGTTGTAAGATAGAAAAATCGTAAAGAACAAAAATTATTTGTTGGCAGGGCTTGGTGGCTCACACCTGTAATCCTAGCACTCTGGGAGGCTGAGGTGGGCGGCTCTCTCGAGGTCAGGAGTTCAAAACCAG
>VSMD01035153.1:0-51999 GCA_008750895.1 Mirza zaza
AGAACTGGGGTTGGTGTGGATGGGGAGAGGTAAGATGGTAGTCAATAGGCACAAACTTTCAGTTCGATAGGAGGAATAAGTTCTGGTTTCGATTGCATAGAGTGGTGACTATAGGTAAGAGTGGGTTGTACATTTCAAAATAGCTAAATGTGTAAGTGTACTTACCACAAAGAAATAATAAACATTCAAGGTCATGAATATGCTAGTTAGCCTGATTTGATTATGTCACAATGTGTGCAAGCATTGAAACATCACATAGTACCCCATAAATATTTACAATTATTTGTCATTCAAATATAAAACAAAACCTTTAAAAAAGGAAAATTGAGGCTAGCAAGGACGGTCCTCAGCATTCTCCCCAATCCCCACCCACACAGTGTTTCCAGTCTTTCCTCTGGTTTGGTGAATTTAGTCTTTTTCCTCTCCTACTTTGTAGGCTGAGGTGGGGGCAAGGGCCAGGAATGGAATTTAGGATAAAAAAAGTCCCAAAAGGAATTGTTGTATATATATATAAGTAGATGAAGGAAAAAAAAGGAGGCAGGGGACTTTAAATTAATATGGTCCATGTATTTATTCATTAATTTAACAGATTTACTATGCATTGAGTATGTGTCAGTCATTGTCTTAGATGCCGGAGATGTGAATGGGAAATACAAAATGTTTGAACATATAAGTTCAGAACTCAAGTGATTTTCAAGCATTTTTGCTTGTTGATTTTTTTTTTAACTACAGTATCGAGATGGGACTGGACCACATGGATTATAATTGTATAATATTATAATTTGGGGGAACTACTGTCTGGAATTCTGGACTTAGGGAGCAGTACCCACCTGTACTCCAAATTAGAATGATTTCCCTATGTTGGTGCTGAGAATATCATTTCACATGAATCTCTGGATGCTGGGCTTACAGGTAAAAGATATAAATGTGGACCCAGTAGGAACAGTGATGATTTTTGAGACAATCATAGGAACATTGAAGAGCCTATATTAAGATTGAAATTATAATTTGGGGGGGGGAATATAGTTAGGTAAAGAATTTTCCAAGAAAAGAACTAGACTTATGCATCATGCAAGTTCACAAAATTTGAAAAAAATAAAGTTCCCTAAGGAATAACTAAGTTAGAAATAATTTGTATACAGACCTCTATTAACATCCAACTTCTTAGTAAGTTCTTTCAGATTGAAAGGGAATATTGGTGTCGGGTATTCTTAGACCAGCTGAAGACATTCTTTTTTCTGTCCTGGCTGACACTAGACCCTTGTTCCTTGCCTGATAGTCTGGGCCAGGCAAGCCACTCAGGCTGTGGAAGTACTGATGCAGATAAAACATTATCTTCTATCAGGTCCCAGGGACATCTGCTGAGAATACAGTAGCAGGAATTGGAGAAAAGAACCTCTGCAGAAATGGTCCAGGGATAGACAAACTCTGGGCAGAAAGATAGTTATCTGTGGGAGGGCCTTCAAGGCTCTACACTAAGAATTTTTCATGAACTCAAAGCCACACAGACTAAAATTTCCATGTGATTTTGATTTAGAGCTCTTGAGCAGGGTAGAAAGATAGCAACTAGGATTCACACAGGTCCATAACTATGGATCGGCAGCTCAGTGAGATGTCCTGCACTATCATTCCTAATGGAAAAAATTCGTTCTACTTCCCTCCATCTGCCAGGGGACAGCCAGAATGAGTCAGGAGTAGCTAAGTCAAGTTGAATCTGGGGAACATACAATGAGATATTCTAAACTACAATGGATTACCTTGCTTCCCCAAGAAATCTTCACTGCTGGTAAATCTAATCAGGACAGAGAGAAAAGAGAGTTCTGTAAGTCTGTCTTGTTTCTATCTAGTTGATAGGTAGGAACGATCTCAGATTAGAGACACTGCGGTAGATGTTAGCAGTTGGAAGTGATGAGGGTTTGACTCTACACCTTGAAGATATACCTTAGACAGGTATGATCCCAGAGCATGAGACAAACGAGTCCTCCAATCAAGGTCCAGTACCCTTGTAAGCACTAGCTATAGAAATTCTGAGGCCAGAGCACCTACCCCATGGCCAGACCTAGAAGCTCAAAGAGAGGGAAAGAGTTTTAGTCAAAGGGAAATTATCTGCCTTTGTTACATGGTTTCCAAATGTCCTGGAAAAACTTCTCCCTCTAATCTCCATTGGAATAGCCCTCTACATTTTACTGTGAAGTAGGTTTCTTTTCTTCTTTCTTTTATCTTATCCCTTTCTAATGTATTCTGCATATTGTTCTTGGAATCATCTTTCTAAACTCTATGTGTAATGTCATATTCTTCTCTAAGGCTTTCCAATGACTGCCTTTAGATTTCAGATAAAGTTCTAACTCAACTAAATCTATTATATCCTTTGCAGTCTGGCTCCCATCTTCCTCTCTATCTTACCTCCCACTTCTCTTCTGCAAGAACACTTGCTCCAGCTGTATTAAAACACGTGCAGTCCCCGCAATGGAACCTGCAAGTCTGGGCCTCTAGACCCTTGTGCTTGCTGTTCTCTATTTCTGGAGCTAATTCCTTCTTGCTGAAGTCAAAAATCAGCTTCATTCAGCATCCCTCTTTACTCTCTCAGCTGGTGAGTGCTCTGTGTCCCCAATGCACCAAGGTCCCTCCCCTTAGCACCTGTCACATGCTCCTCTAATTGTTGGTTATCATTCTGTCTCCCAGACATAGAGGCCTTGAATCTTTGGGAGACGACTGGCCATTTACCTCTGTGCCCCAGTGCTCAGGAGGGTGCCTGTCATGTAGGAGGTGCTCTACGTGGGTCTCACAGCAAGTTTTGTCCGAGGAATGGAGAAGAGAGGAAGAACTGCTTATGTGGAAGGAGAGGACCTCACATGGAAGAAGGAGAGGAGGGAAGGCGCTGAGAATATTTTGCTTTATAGTTGAGTTGGGAGTTGAACTGTAATTCAACGATGGACAGGTGGTCATATACTCCCTTGCCCTACCGGCCCTAGGTGCCCTTATTCAGCTGTTCACACTGCCCCATGTCACCTCCTCATTGCACAGCCCTTCCATTTTACTTTGACCTTTTGGATGAGGGCAATGGGTTTGACCCGCGCCAAGCTGCCTTTAAAAGTGGAATTAAAAACGAAGTCGTGTCACTTCTTCTCCAGCCAGACTTCCTTTCTGAATACCCTACCCCACTCTCCTGTGCACCTGCTCAGCTCTCTGTGATCAAGTTTTCAAATGCATCAATAAAATGTCCCCCAACCCGAGCTGATTTTCCTCCTAATATGAAGTGGCAGCTTTTAAATAGGGGATCCTCCAATTGTCACTTTCAATCAGGGGCTCTACTGAGGGAGACTTAGAAGGACTTAATCGTCTTAAGAAAACAAATAGAGGCCCTCTGCTGAGGAGCAGGCTGCCGGGAGATAGGCAGCGAGGAGGGAGGACTGGAGCTGGCACGTCCAAGATCCTTTCCTCGATCCTCACGGTCTGTTCCAGCACTTACAGACCAGGTCCCTGGAGTGAAACTGACAACTCGGTGTGTCCCTTGTGCTTTCCAATTAGTATCTTGCTCTTGTGGTCTGCCTCCCCGTGTGCACTTGGACCTCTTAAAGGGACAGGGTCTCTGCTGTTATCCCCCACCTGAGTCCTCCTCTTCATCTGAGCTGACCTCCGACCATTACAACTTAGCTTAGAGTGTGACAGGTGAAAAGAGAGAGATGACATCTACAAGAGGTCTGGTCTAACATTCTTATGTTCCAGGTGCGGAAGGAAGCTCACTTAGAAAAATGGTCACACAGGTTGGAGTTGAACCCAGACCTCCTGCCAATTCCTAGCCCGGTTCTCCTCTGCTACGCCAGCACTTCTCCACTGGCTACATGTTAGCCTCACCTGGAGATCGTCAAAAAATAATAAAAATAAAATTTGAAAAACCCTTGCCCAGACCCCACCCCCAGAATTTTTGATTTCATTAGTCTTTGGGGGATGCAGGTATCAACAGATTTTAGGAACTCCCCACGTGGCACTGATGTGGAGCCCGAGTTCAGAGTCACTGAATGTACCCAGTTGCTTCCCAGTCCTTGTCCAGGTTCATGGGGGGCATGTATACGAGAGTAAGGGGAAGTATAATTAGGAAGAAGAAGGCTGGGTTGTTGCACATTGAGAAGTAGAAATGAACTTGATAAGAAGAGCCGTTGGCCAGACCAAAGTTTCCTAACCAGTGATTTTTGATTCGTTCTGAAGAGTTTTCCATTTCGTTCAAACTCATGCTATCAACCATCTTTGCTGGGCATGGAACTTGATACTAGGCGTTATTCATTTGCACGGGGAGTTGTGAAAACATAAACAAAAGGAAACTGGCCCTTGATTTCTGGGACAACAGATGGCACAAGACACACATCCAAAATGACTTAAAAAGAAACATGCTTCTAAAAGTTTGCAAACATACCAGTCCCTGAGTTGTGACGATAGCTGGCCCAGGGGCCATAACATATTGGTTTCTTAAGCCCGGGGTGTCCTACGGGGTCCTGCTCACGGTAGGCATGCCATGAATGCTTGATTGGATATATGGGCTGGAACTCTGAGCCCGAAAGTGGGGAAGGTACCAGAAGTAAACATGGTCTAACAGGCCAGGGAAGAGCCGTAGTGAACTAACCCAGCTGTGAGGTCAGACACACCCCGAGGGCAGCTGGGCATGTTCCCAAAAGCAGATGTCCCTCCCACACCTGGCTGACTGCAAGACTTACCTGAGGGTTTTTCAAAATACCATGTAGACTCTTCAGAGTCCAGCCCAGAGTCTCCAAGGGTGGTACCTAGGAATCTGCATTATTTTATGAACACCTCAGGCAATTCTGATAATCAGTCAGGTTTGGTCATTTCTGCCGGAGGGAATGCTAAACCTGAACTTTAATCACCACATAGTGAAGTGATTTAAATTTCTACTTGGAGTCAAACTGACTAAACTAACCGATTCCAGTCACGATGGGACAACTTGCTAGCTGTTCCCCTTCAGCAAGCCACCTTCCTCCTCTGAGCTTGTTTTGTCATTTGTAAAATCCTCAAAGGGTGGCTCTAATGTAGCTAAAACATTAGCACAATCCCTGGCGGAATAATCCGGAGCTATTGCTATCTGAGCGTGCCTTCCATCTTGGACGACGGGCCCCAGTGGCCGGACAGCTCAAAAGTTCAAGGGTGGGTCCTTCCCTCTCTAGCCCTGGCCAGTTGCAGACAGATAACTGAAAACCTGGAGAAGGAAGCGGGGACTTTTGTTTCATGAGGCATCTCCCCTTGTAAAAGGAGCAAGTGCTGCAGTCTTTGCACTCTTAGCACTCATTGGTCTTTATTCCTGCTTCACGGGTTACTTACTCTGGCAAGACCTTGAACCTCTGGGTGTCAGGGTCCTTTTGCAAAATGGGGATCCTGTGTGCTGCCATCCTTGCAAAGTCTGGGAAGATTAAAAACACATCAACACCAAGCCACGATTCTACCCTGTTTAAACCAGTAGTTATTGGATGCTCTCAATAGCCAGGCCTGGTGCATCATCTCATACAACCAATCCAATGGCATCATAGGTTGGTTCTATTTTGTACCCATTATACAGTCAGGAAAGTAAGGGACTCCAAGTCCCACAGCTGGTGGGAGGTAAAGCTGGCATCCAAACCCAGGCCTGCAAAGACTTCAGAGTAAACACCCATAACCACTCTAGTGTCTTGCATCTTTACAGCCCATCCGAGTTCTGCAAACCATCGTGTTCTCCCGCTAATTCAATCTTCCCATTGGCCAGGAGGGTTAAATATCATTTTCTTACAGTTCAGACTTGAATCCAGTTTTTGAATCCAAGGCCCCAATCCTTCCATTATCCCACTGCTTTCTCCTGTGGTCGGACTGAAAACCTGAGAGTGGTGTGTAAGGGAGAGCTTGCTACACAGGACGAGACTGGAAAGAAGCCATTTCTCATCCAATCTAACTTTATGCATGTAGCTTTGTACAGTGATTACAAAGTAACACACCCATCTGTTTCAATGTGCTAGAGTGCTTCATTGTAGATGTGCCTCTACTTAGGAAAACTTGGCATATTAGAATCCATAGTGACTAGATACGTTAAGGGCGAATATTCAAACATTAGGAAAGGATTTTCTTTAATGTTCTTTTTAAGCATTCTTCTCTAAAGTTGTTTCTTCTTCTTTCGTTAAATATTTGTCAAAGATACTGGAGTGGGAAAAGGGAGGCAGAAAAAGTTCACATGGTAAAGGAAGAACCACCCAGAATGTCTCTAAATGATAATGAGAGCCGCTAGAAACACAGGATCATGTTTACCTAAAGAAATCATATCATCTCCTACTTTTCAGGAACACAGCGATGGCACAAAGGGAAGTACACCTGAAGCTTCTTGATGTGGAATCGGAGGTTACAACTTGGACTCAAAGGGCTGGATTTGTGCCTGTTAAGTGAAAAACGGCACGAGATGTGAATCCGTCACTCACTCTCTCTCTCGTGCTGAAAGCTGCCTTCTGAGTCCCAGTCTGGCTCTCCTGGTCCAGAGATCTGTTTCACAGGAACCTGAACACCTGCCAAATCCATCACCTGTGATGAGCAGGTGAGCTGAGGAGCCCCTGATTTATGTCAAACCATCCTAGGGGCAGAGCTGCCTTGCAAAAGGACTGTCACAATTGATCAATGAATAAATGAAGTCCTGAACAGGAGACAGCTCACTCCCTTCATTTTTAGGGATGTTGTAATGAAATAATCACTAAGATCCATTTCAGGGGCACGATGACATTAGCATAAAATCCCCCTTTGTATACTTTTCTTGAGGCTAGGCAGAGGAGGGGGCAGGGAAAGATGTAATCAGGGGAATTTTGACTGAATATATCTTCTGAGGGCAGCACATGGGGTAGGTAACCAAGTAGGGTAGGTTTGAGATGCTGCTCAGGGACTTTGTGAAGTTGTGAGGCCCTGATCTGCACGTGGAAAGACGAGACATGTTGCACAGATACTCATTTGTCAATTTCCTCTGTGACGGGGCCCAAAATGGCTGTGTAAATAACTCAGCCGGGGAGGATGGCAGAGCACAGTGCTGGCAGTTATTGTGCTATGAAATATGCATTAATTGCATTAAACATTCAGTCTGAAACTCAGCAGCGAGGCCCCCTTTTTTTGTCATTTTTTATAGCGCACAGGCAGAGAGACCAGGATGGGGATGGCAATGGCCTTCTGCATAGACCCTGACGCTGTGACACCCCGAGCCTCTCCTCGGATGTTCCAGGCGTGGCCTGTGGCTCCCCGCTCAGCAGCACAGTGCTAATGAGGCCGGGGTCACCGGCACCCACCTCTGCTCTGTTCCCCAGTCTCCGCCGACCGTGTCTTGAATCTCGGCCAGTCATCATTCACACATGTCGCTGGCTACAGAGGGGCTGGGTATGAAGACCAGGGCTGTCCCCACCAACGGAAAAGTGACTCTCTTCTAACAAGGAGAGGAGGTTCTCACTTGGATTTGAAATTTACATTTGAAACCCCAAGGTGTGCTTTACAAGGAGAAGAAACCATGTCAAGGGATTAGGAGCCAAATGTGTAAGGATGTTTTGAAGGACAGAAGGGGTGTGCTGGGGTTGGGGGTGGGGAAAGAGAGGAAGAGATAGAGAGGGGGAGGGGAGGAGAGACAGAGAGAAAGAGAAAGGTGGGGAAGAGAGAGAGATTTTAATATAATATGTATATGTGCTAGAGGAGTCGAGCCTTAGGGTTTGAAGTGCCTTCGATCTCATTATTTCCACAAAATTAAGTGTAAGAACCTCACTCTGGTATTCAAGACCCTCTTCAGTAAGCCCCAACCTAACCTTCCTAACCTTTATGTCCAAGGCTTCCCTACTCTTAAGTCATACTGTAGCCAAACTGGATGACATGTTTCCTGAATCTGATTTTCTCTCTCTCTCTCTGCCTTTGATTACACTTATTCCAGCCACAGAGGGACCAGTCCTTCCGGTTTGCTGAGGACAATTCTGGTGTTTGCACTGAAAGTACCATGGCCCAGGAAACACCTCTGCGCTAAGCACACCAGGTCAGCCGGTCGCCCAACTGTTTTTCCCCTCTGCTTGGAGTGGATGGCCCCTCTCTCCACCTATTTGCCTCTGTAAATCCTTCTGCAAAGTCCACATCAAATACTATCTTCTACATAACCCATTCCACAATTTTTCACATTGATTTCTCTCCCTCCATAAAGCTCTAGTAAACACACTTCATTTATGCATCTCTCTGTTTCAGAGCATTCATCCAACCAACATTTTTGGAGAGCCTATAGGTGCCATGCCTTCTGCCAGGCACCCTGCCTGCAAAGAGCTCGCCATCTAGGCAGGACAATGACATAATTCAGCACTTACAATACAGTGAAATAAATCTTTAAAAGGGATTTGTGTGAATTCCATCCTCTCAGCATTAAAAGGAGAGACAAAACTGTCAAAGATCTGAGTTGTAAGACTAGGAAAATGGCTGAAAAGTGATGTAAAGTTCTGAAATTCCTGCAGATTCACTTCCAGGGCAGTAATTCTTTGTAGATTTGAAGTCTTCATTGCTTACAGCTCCTCACTAGCATTGTTAATATAGTAATGGGGAATTCTTTTGTGTTCATATATCTGATCTTTATAAAAAAGAAGTAGAAACTCATAATTCTATTTGTAAAGAAAACATAGATGTTTTTCCTTAGTGCAATGACAATAAATAATCATTATGAAAATTTTAGGATATGTACATGTCTATGGATGCGTGTATGTGTTTATGTATTCCATACCTTCACCCAGAAATAACCACTGTTCACATTTTGGCATGTAATCTTCCAGACTTCATATAGAAATAAAGATACAGATTTTAAACAAAATGAGATTTACTACATGCACTGTATTATAACAACAAGCTACATGTCCACATATGTGTGTATAAATACACACATCTGCCACATCATTTTTAATAATAATTGCATGCATTTATGTGGCTCTGCCTTCATTTATTTAGCCAATCCCCTATTATTGGGCAATTAGACCATTTCTCATGTTTTCACAATTATAAATAACACTGCAATAAACGTCCTTAAAGATGCATACTGCATTTGAAATTCCTTTGTAAACTTTTAAGTGCTGCAAGCAGTAAGTAGTTATGTGTCTTCATCATTCTTGTTTCTCTTGGGAATCTCCTCTGAGTCTGCTTTGCAGTTGTTGGGGTCGGAAGTCTCTCTAGTTTGCTCATCTTCGAGCGAGGCAAGGAACTGAATCCCCTCAGCTTCTGTCTCTCACGCTTTTCTGGGTGGGCACTGCTCTCCATTGTCCCACATGTGTCCTAGGGACATTAGAGAAAGGTGGAACACACCTGCCAACCCCCACCCAGTTATGAGAAATCCATATCTCGAGTTCCTCAGGCCGGCACTCTTTCCACAAAATACACAGTCTGGAAAAGTACATTCCTCCTCCCACCCCTGCCCAGCGTCCTCAGCAGGTCCTCAGGGACTGAGAAAACTCTGCAGGTGTGAGCCCAGAAATCCAGCTCAGCTTGGAAGGGCCCAACAAACTGGTTAGCAAACACAAGTGATTTTCCTTAATCAGGGCTGCTCACACATGACAACCGAAACTGTCTGAGTTCCACCTGCTACTTTCTAATCCTCCTGGCCTCCTTTGCCCCACCCTCTGGGGACCTTGGCCTGGCCCTTCCCAGTGCCCCATTCCCCACCTGTTGCTGTGATTTCTTTGGTGGTGGGCAGAGGAAGTGGGCCTCCCAGAAACCAAACATCGACCAGGGGCAGAGCCTGCCTCCCTCCCTCCCTCCCTCTTGCCTGGGAAAGCTGGTTCTGCACAGAGACGTCCTCGCTTGCTAACTGGAAAGACCTGGGGCAGCTTTCCAGAGACCATCACAACAGAGCCATAAGCCATCTTATAGCTGTAACAAAGAGCCCTCTTCCCAGCATCATCTAAAGAAAGAAGCTTGTGACTTACTAAGACCAACCAGGTTTCAGCCTGGCTGTGTGTGGGGTCACCGTGTGTTCCATTTTGCATTCATGACCCCAGCGTGTCCCTTCGATCAGTCCAGTCTGCTCACTATTCCCCGTGCACACGCTACTTACTCCTGTTTCATGTCTCTGCCCATGCTAGTCCCTTGCCTCAAACACACTCTGATATATTTATAAATCTTTTTCACTTAGCATTTCAAAAGGCCTTTATGTCTATGATCTCATGCATTTGGATCCTATCATGATCCTCCCAGCAACCCAGGGAGCTTTTGTTATTATTATTATTTAAATTACTGTTCCCTGTTACATTTGAGGAACTGAGGTCCGGAGAGGCTCAATGACTTGTTCAAAGTCACGTCAGTAATTACAGAAAGAGCAGGAATGAGAACAAGGACGTCATAACTCCCCTCCTGGGGCTTCTTCACTGCCCCTTTCATCACTAAACACCATCTAGGTGCCTGTTGTCCCCAACTCAACCCCAGTGGCCGTTTTGCCTGCCCAGCCCCTTCATCCTGGTTGGGTTACAGCACCACAACTCCCTTTGAGCAACAACCATCCTCACCGCCTCAGTTCATGTGATTTTGGCAGAAGTGACCTCATCCATTGGCTTTGTGGGTGGACAGGTGATCAGAGCTAGCCAATCAGAGTAGTCCACGCCCCCTGGTCATAGTGATTGGCTCAGAGAAGAACACGTGACCAACCAACACAAGAAGATGCAGTTGTAGGTATTTTGCTGGGGTTGTCTGGGAAGAGACTCTTTCTTTGAGATTTCCGAATCATATGTAGAATGGAAGCGTGGAGTTGCTGGGACCACGAATAGAAGATGTCTGTCTGAGAATGTAGCTGACAGAGAAGAAAAACAAAGAGAAGATGCAGAAGAGCCAAGTCCTGAAGAACTTATTGCTCAATTCATTGGATTCCAAGGTACCTGAAGCCAATTTGAGCTGGTTCTCTGATACTGATTTTAGTCGAGTTTCTGCCATTTGTATCAAATACAAGAGCCTTGACTAATCTACCCCACCCCTCCCTTTGTAAATTCTCCTTTTATTCTTTGCTTTTACATCCCCTTATATGATCTGTTTACCTGTTCTCCTGGATGAAAATGTTGTAAATAGTAAATGCTCCAGTGTTTCCTCTGCTTTATTATAATCATTTTGAGGACAGAAACTGTGCTAATTCTATTCTTCTCTTTTCTCTTATTTGTGCAGTGGAAGGAGCACAGGCTTTGGAATCAGAACACCTGGTATGAGTCCTACCTCTACCACAAGATGAATGGTCTTCAACGGATAACTTTAATTTCTTGAAAATCATTTTTTTAAAAAAATAATCTGTAAGACCAAAGTAGAAAAACCTACCTTGCATGATTATTATGAATATCAAATAAGATAACATACATGAAGGTCTTTTTTAAACTATAAAAATGCTGTTCCAATGTAAGAGATTACTTAGAATGGCGTCTGGCACATAGTAAGCACCCTAAAAGTATCAGTTAAGTTGAAAAATAAATAAAACTAATTGTTGGATTCAGCTTTTGAGTGTTGTCATTCATTGCTTAAATCCTTGCTTTATGAGCAGACTAATGGCAAATTGAGAACATGCATTTAGATGCTTCAGTGATTTTTTTTCTTTTGTGCAAATTTGTTACTTGAGTTCCTCATGAACTGAGTATCCATCAACCAGATGAGCTGAGGTGTAGCCTCTGGGGAAAGGTCAGAAGACCTGGGCATCTCCTCCATCTTCCATTTTCAATGAGACCACACACAACCCTGGCCCAAGCACTACTTCTGTGCTGGAGCTGATGCCAGAGGGGAGTTAGACTAGGGAGTGTCTAGGCCACAACTGCTCACTCTGGCCTCCCCGTTGCAACCACTTACCAACCCATCCCAGCAAGAAAAAAGTGCAGAGAAGTGAAATCAACCTAGGACATTGCCCTCTGGAAGACACTCATGCATTTCTACAGCATTTTTATAGGCCTTCTTGGGCAGCCACCAAAGCTCTTGCATGCACATTTGGGGAATGCGTGGTGGCTGTAACTTTTTGTTGGTTCCAGCTGAGAAGGAACACCTGAGTTGGAAACTGAGGTCAGTGTAGTTGAAAGGCAAGCTCCTGGTAGCTTTCCCTCCTTAGATTCCTGGCCACTCACCCATCGACCCAGGTGAACTTCACCCAGAGAATTTGAAAATGCCCCGAGGAAATAGTTATTTGTTAAATCATTTTATGTAGAGGATCAGGAGAACTGAATGTCTAAACTTGGCATCATGGTCACGAACCTCCTTTTTTTTTCTTCTACTGTTTTTTGAGCACTTTTCTGTGCTAGACCCCATAATGAGCACACAACATGGGTTACATCATTTAATTCTCAACTTATCTTTCTGAGGGAGGTTCTATCATTTCCCTGTTATAGAGAGGTTTAAATAATTCACAGGTCTCATTGCTAGCAAATGGCAAAGATGGGTTTTAAACCTCAGTTTTGTTCATTCTAGGGTCTCAGCTCTTCCCATCTAATACCCCTGCCTACTCTGAGGTTCCATAATGCCCATACTCCATTTTTAACAATTGGCACTTTGTTGAACTATGTCTAATATCCAACAAAGGCTATCCAGAAAGTATCTTGCCGTTGTTAATATACATATTCATATTACATGGCTGGATACTTTCCAGACACACACTCATATATATATACACACACACACACACACATATATACACTATACATTATATAATATATAAACCCATCAAGATTAAGGATTTAATACTATTTTCTTGTGCACTTCTAGCAGTGAGAATCATAGGGGAAAATGCCATACAACAGCAGGAGGGTGGACAGATGGAAGGTTGAGAAGATAGAAAGAAACATAATAGAGAGTCTCGGTCCTCAAAGACTTTACGATCTAGCAGGAAAGACAAATCATGAATACATGAAAAACTGAAAATTGTAATAAGAAGGTCCCTAATACAACCATGATTATTGACAAATGGATGATAAACTCATTACGTGTTACTCTCGGAGGTTAGAGGGAGAGATGCCTTTGGGCCGGTTCACGCTAATCCATCTGCTGGGTGGTCACTGTCCTAAGTTTTGGTTCCAACTCCCTAATTCACTCCAGCTCGGTGACAGGCACACAGTGACTTCAGGCCCATCCAGAGTCCTCACCGCACACCCTGGGGGAACACGCTGAATGAGGGCTGGTTTATGATTATTGGTGACATTCCCAATTACTCTCAGTCGGTGTGGGGCCCTGAGCTTCCTCCATTTTTGTTTAATTAGCTTCCCCTTTTCCTAAGCTTCTCCCAGGGCCAGTAGGCTCCTGTTGCTTGTAAGGACTGTGTTGCCAGTCCCCGCCCTTCGGAAGCAGCCGGATGGGACTTGGAGGCCATGGTCATGGTCAGAGGGGAAGTGGTTCTCACTCCGCCTCAGTCTGACCTCCGCTGTGCCCTCCCACTTCCTCCTCTCCAAGCTAGTTCAAGGTCACCTCTAATTGTCTTGGCTTGATCATACCTGGGGCCGTCCACAGGCTCCCAAGTGTCATAAATAATACTCATATCACTCCTTTCATTTTATAAGCACAGCTGAACTTCTTCCTCACGCCCCACCCTCCCTGAACCATCTCCATTCTCTGACTCTCCAGTCCTGTTGATCTAGGAACAGCCTGAGAAGCACTTTTAACATGCCCAGAGGTAAATCAATTTGCTTTTTCCTCTCCAGAAAAGGAAGCAAGTGGGAAAGAATAACTGAGCTGCCTCTATTTCCAAAACTTTCTGGAAAATTGGCAAGTTGCCGGACCTGATGGGCAAGAGTGCCTTACTGGGACGTTGCCATTTTCCTGAGATAACTGTCCCAACTGCTCTTTAGATTAAACTTCCCAAACTTACCATTCCTGCTTTCCCCTCTCTCCTGCTCTTGAAGGAATGTGTGTTTTGTGTAAAAATCTGTTGGTTTGAGGTTCAGCCCCAGGCATAACTGTGAAGCAAGTAGGGGTTTTTGGGCCGTGCCTCACGTCCCTGTTCTGGGTCCCCTTCCCATTCCATAGACTCATTGGCCCATGCTCCATCCCTACCAGTCACTACCTCTCTGTATGAGCCTCGTAGTAGGAAAACTGATTTCCCAATAAGCTGGGAATTTCCCCAGGACTATGGTCTACTTTCGCTCTAACTAATGTTACTTTTATTAATGTTGGGCAGGAGAGAGGGAGAGCAAAGGAGGCTGGAGAGAAGGGATAAGAATGGGGCTCATCACCTTGCAGGTGAAGCCAAGTAGTGTAATTCCTCGTGGAAATATTACTCTGTGTGTTGAAGATTCCTTTCTGAATGTTCATCCTCTTCTGGGCTTCTGATAGCAGCCATAGGAGGGCTCCACGAAGACCCCAAGCTCTTCTCCTCCCTCTTTATGGGTTTTGGAGGTGGAGTTGGGTCACGCCCCCTGCAGGTGGCTGGGCAGTTGGCTGGAACAGAGGAAACACCAAGCTCTGTGTGTTCTCCAAAGGCCCCTTCTCTATTGCCTTCCTTTCAGTTTCACTGCTTCCCAAGCACCTACCCTCACTGCACCCCCACCCTACCTCCTCCTCAGCCTGCAGTGCTAGCTCTGGGGGTACTTTCAGGAACCCATCAGCTGGCCAAAAGGGCAAGCTCTAAAGACACCCTGGTACCACTAAAAAGCTGTTTTCTGCCTCTTAGTTCTCCTCCCCATAGGGTATTTGAAGGTCTGTGTTCTCACCTGACTACTAGGTGAGATTTGATCCAAATCCATTCGGTTAAACTCAAGAACACATGTATTGGGAACATTCAATGATGGGTGATGTAAAGCAAGAACCTACTTCTTGGAGCTATGGTTTCCTCATTTGCAAACTGTGGACTAGATCAGAAATTCCTTAAATTCCTGTGTGTGTGATACTCCTTTGAGAGCTGTTGAAAACAAGATTCAGGGTTCTGATCCCAGGGATCCTGTTGCCATAATTCTGCAGCAAGACCTAGGATGCTGCATTTTAGATAGACCTCTAGACTATGTTGGTGTAAGTCTGGAGATCACCTTTGGAGGACCACTGGGTGAGGTGGTACCCAGAGCCGAGCATCTATGGATCAATGGACAGGAGCCCCTCCTATGACCATCACAACGGAGCCCCCACAGAGGGCAAGAGCTGGACTGTTAGCCCTGTAGGAAAAGGGGATGGGGTTTTTATTTAGATATCTTTCTTGGAAGGGCAGCGTCAACATGGAGGATGAATTCTATGCACAGTCAGAGGAGGAGTCTGCTAACCAGGGGTGAAATAAGTCTCATGGAGTGGGGTTACTGTTAGACTTTCTTAAAGCATCCTCCCTTCTCTGCTTCATCTCCCCATTTCCAAGCACTCACCCTGCAAGAAATCTCCAGGCTGCCCCCTCCCATCTTACTTCCCCACCGTCTACCACACAAAGCTGGCTCCTGTGCTCTGTGCTTGTTCTGTTTCCTTTGCAATTATTCATGTTTGTCTGTTGCTTTGAAGGACCCTTGGATCATTCATCCTGTATGTGTATCCCGTCTCTCTAACCAGGCAGCAAGGCCAGGGCATCTATGTCTTCTCTTTTGTTTCTACCCTGCAGTTCTCAGAACAATGCTCAAGGAAGATAGTCTCTGTTTGTCTGATGACCAACTGACACCCTCCTTCCACCTGGCAGACCATTCTTCTCATGACAGGGAAATGAATAGCTTTTTGGGAAAGAGAGAGAAAGAGAAGGAGAAGGAATAAAACCAGATGGTACATGATCTTCCAGTTTCCTCCAAAATGTACCGTCTCATCAATTTAGTCACTAGGCACATAGCTGCTCGTCTGGGGGACCCTCCCTGTGATATGGCCACCAAGCTCACCAACTGGCCAATCAGAGGGTGTTTCTGCCTTGCTTTCCTAGCCTTGGGAGTAGGGTGGGCTGACAACCTCATTCTCCTTTGAAGGAGATACTGTCTGTTCTAGTGGTTTATGGAACTTGGGCTCTAAATTCAGGTGGTTGAAGTCAGGCAGATGTAAATTCCAATCTTGACTCTACCTGTTGCCAGCTGTCTTACTTTTCATGAATTTCTGAATCTCTATGAGCCTCAATTTTCTCAGCTGGAAAATGGGGATAAAAGTAGAGTATCTATCACATGGTTTTGCTGGTAGGGAGGTTAAATGAATTAACGCAACTGAAACATTTCACACAGTGGCTCGCACCGAGGGGACACTCAAAAATGGCAGCCATTGAAGGAGCTATCAAAGGGCTTTCTGCTTTTGCACAAGTCCAAGCCACTCCCAGCTGCTGTCTTCTTTATTGTCCTGCTAACTCCTCCTTGACTGTTTTATTTGTCCCTCCATCCATTGGAAGACATAATCAGAATCAGAGGGAGAGTGTGAGGGGCCCCACTCTGAGAGCCGTCCATTTCCTTTTCTTACAAACTGAGCCTGCAGGATCCAGGGAACAGGCGTCTTCCCTTCCCTTCCTCTGGCATTAGCTCGTCCCAGGGAAGCCTCCTTGGCTCAAGGCCATGGCCAGGGCACCCCATGTCCTCTGCTCTGCTCTGCTGAGCCAATCTGAAACTGGCGATCTCAGCTTTAATTGAAAACACCCAATCAGGACAGTACAAAGAGATTCTCTTTTTAATGTAAACCTCCAAATGCAAATACTTGAGCGGATGCGCTGTCCTCTTATCTTCTTGCTTTTCTTTCCTGTCTGAAGCAAACTCCTCTTGTGAGACCTCTGGTCCCAGTAAAGAGGACTCTCGGCAGCCGTACATTACGCATTTATGCAAAAGGGACTCCTTAGTGGGTTGATAAGTGCCCTTAAAAAGATTTTTATAAATATTTCAGGCAGGATTTTCTATTAGATTCCATCTTTCAGAAACTTCTGCTGCTCTCTGGGTAGCCAGTTTTTCAAGGATATTTCCTTTTAGTTGAAATCACTCTCAGAGAAGTGTCTCTGTCTCCAAAGTACCTTCTAAACTGTGTTGTTGACCCGGGAGCCCACATTAAATTACTCTCAGTTCTAATGTGGAAAAAGATCCAGGGAACAAAATGGCCCTAGGGAAATTGTGGGTTTTTTCCTAGTATTTAGCTGGTGGAGATGTTAACCTGGGAGGCGGCTGGGCAATGAAAGCATCCATGGGAAGGGATTTTTCAAGGCTAGTTCATCACAGGCGTGAGGAAGTCAGCTTATCAGGACTCCTATCTTTATTGAAATGAATCTTCTGCAAGCAGCAGGCACTGACCTTCTGGCCAGAGAACCTTCCTGAAGGTGCAGAAAGGCTTAAGGGTGAGCAATGCAGAAGAGGACCCAGCATTTATTTGCAGAAGGGCTCTTTGCACTTTCCCTGAAGCTCTAGTTTCGGGGCCAGACCTGTACAGACCAGAGCTCTTAGGGGGCTTACAAGGACAATAGGGTATTCCAACAAAGGCATAAAATCCAAGAATCCATACGAATAAAATCCAAAGCATTCAAGGCTGGATTACATCAGCTGCCTCCCAACTGGTCTCCAGCTTCCTTTCCCTCTTACCTTCCTTCAATCCATTTTCATCAACCAAGAAGGCTTTCCAAGCCTGCCTTCTGGCCACACCATCCTCATCCCCACCATCCTCATCCCCACCCTCTTCCTAAGCCCCCATCCTCCTTTCTAACGCACGTTCATCTTTCTGATCTCAGCTTAGAGCTCACATTTTTCCAGAAGCCTCAGTTGACAACATCCTGTGTGCACAGCATTCCAGTTACTTGCCTTCCTCCCTGCTTGGTCTCCTATCCGAGTACTAAGCAGGCCCTGACTCTGCTATGCCTCCAAGATCAGACCAGACTGGATAAGTTCAGGGTGGTATGGCCGCAGACTGCTTCCCCATTTGGACTACAAGCTCCTTGAAGGTGAGAGCTTTGTTTTGTTAAGGACATGTTCCTAGCACCCAACACCCAACACTCAGTGGTTGATAAGGAACAGAACAGGTGCAATCAAATCTTTCATTTTGAAAAGGGAAGAATGGGAAACACACCGAGCAGTCCCTGGGACCCAAGCCAGAGCCCTGGCTAAGGAGGGGGCCCAGTGGTGCCTGCCAGCCCCTGGCCCTGCCCTTTGGGAATCACTAGTGTCCGTTATCTTTTGAAGCCAAATCAGAGAAGGGCATTGAGAAAAATGCCTTTTTGAGGGGCTACAGAAACTTAGTAGCCCACTTCCTGTTGGCATGAGTTTGGGGCCAGGGTTTTGCCGTATGTGTCAAACAGTCAATAATCTATTTCTTTTAAAAACTAGGTCAGTGCCTAATCTATTTGTGCCCAGTCAATTCCATGGGGCAAAGATCTTGTCTAGACATAGTCCTTGAGTCTGAGAATTCCTGTCCCCCATCTGGCCTCTGGGTTCTGTCCCTCACCCTGGCCCTCAGTTCAATGGCTTCTGCCTTGAGGCAGTTGGGAACAATAGCTTCGTGGGGCGATACCGCCCATAATCTGATTTTTCCCAGCCAGCATCTTCACAATAAGCATGAGTGTCTCCTTTGTCTAATGGAGAATGCTTAACAGGAGGTGCTGCGAGAGGCTGGGATGGGGATTATAGTTTGCCTCAATCTTATCTCCCGCTCCATCTCTGCCTCTGCCTCTGCTCCCACCGACTTTATCTAGGAGTAGAGAATTCAGCTTTGTCAACCCTGAAAGGCTTCAAGCTACTGGACTCTTAGCCCATCATCTGAGATCTCAGAGCACAGACAGACAGACAGAACGCACCTCCCTTAGCAAAGCTGTGCTTTTGTTCCCCCTTCTCTGTTTTCAGATAGGTCACCTTTAGTCTGTTCTTATCTCATTCATGTATAACCCGACTAAAGGCTGCAAGAAATAAAAGAGATGCCAATATTCTGAATTTCCCCCAGCATTTCTCTTAATACTATAGTCTGTAAGCCCAAGGCTGACATTGTTGGGTTCAGCAGGTGACAATTTGACTGTTTATTTTACCACCATCTGACAAGAGTCCCCCAACTTCCCTGCTAGGAATGCTGGGGTCCTCCACCTTAACCTACCACTCAGCCTAATTGTAGGGTCTGTTTTTGCAGCACCCCAGTCCCAGTACAAATTCCATGTCATTTGGATGGTATTGGATTAGGACAGCACACGACCATGTGGAGGAGGGTAGATTCCCTGAACAATGCTGGTATTGTTTTGTTTAATTAGAAAGGAGGAAGAATAAACGGAATGAATGAACACTATAGGCAGCAAATAGTGTTCTGCACCATTTTATGCAACATTCGTATGTCCGACAAGCATTTACTGAGCATCTACTGCGTTCTAGGTACTAGAGAGGTAGGATCAACGAAAGGGTAGGTTCCTTCTCCTAAGAGCGTCACAAACTGACTATGGTGCAGACACTGACACCAAGCATGAGATGGCGTAACAGAGGCACAAGAGGGCATTGGGGGACCCAGAGCAGCCAACCCAAAATGAGCAGTCCCAGAGGAGAGGAATCCTCCTCCTCACTGGATGTGTGTTCCACAAGGCCCAGGTTTTATCTGACTTATTCACTGCTGTATTCCTAATGTCTATAACAATGCCTGCCACATAATAGACACTCAATAAGTATTTGTCGAACAAATGATAGTGGCACCTGAGATGAATCTTGAAGGATAAGTAAGAATAACTATAGTGAAGAAGGCCGGTGGTGCAGTAGGCACAGCACACAATGATCCCTTGGAAATGTCTTGAAAATGGGAGAAAATAGCCATTATTCCTTCATGGTACCAGCATTGAAATAAGATTTGAAAATGGCAGTGGTGAGTGGAGACAATACCCGTGAAGGAGTCACTGGAGAAGTGTCAGGGAGCTGAAGGTCAACCCGACTGAGGGCAGGGACAAAGCTGCATGCCGGGGACAAGAGGGAGTGCTGGGCCGACTCTAAATGTACCAGAGGCTTTCAGGAGATGGAAGAGCAAAAGGAGGGTGGCACCTTCACTGGGAGCAGTGTGGAGCCAAAAAGAACTTTTATCTGTTTTCCTTCATGCTCTCAGTGTGATCAGCATCTATTCTAGAACCTATAGGATTGCAGGTCCAGCTTCCAATAGGCTGCACTTCTGTCTTGGGCAGTTTACCTTCACCGAAGGTAGGCTGTTGTTGTCAGGTAGTTGGTTATAGTTTTATCATCCGGCCCTGCAGATACATCTAGGAAGGACATTAGCATTCTTTCCCACCCAACCGCAATTGCTTTGGTGGAAAAACAAAACCAAACCAAAACACCCAAACAACAAAGAAAATAAATTCCCCAAACCTTATTAAAATAACTAAGGGCATTCATCAAAGTGCCAAGTATTAGATAGATGGTCCAAAGACTACATAGTAGTAAAGCATACAACCTCTTACACTGCTGTCATTAACTTTATTGTTATTCTTATTTAACCTTAAAGTTTAGAAAGCTGTTATCTCACATCATCAGGAAACTTTGACTTGGACTCTTCCGAAGCTTTAGATCAGATTAAAATCTAAACTTCCTCCAGCAAACTGCCTTCAACTTTTCTACTGCTCAGAATCAGTCATCTTGCAGCAACTTGCAGTTGTTGACTACCACGTTAGTATGAGGAGTGGGTTTGGATTCTGTTTCCCTTGATTATTGCTCTCCTTTCTCTGTGAAATTCTCTTTCTAGGAAAGAAGCTAAAAGGGAAAGAAGAAAGTTTGAAAATGTCCAGTCCGTGACTTATTTAAAACTTTTCAAATGTCCTTTTCCCCACCTGAGTACATGTCTTGACTCTGTATTTTTGTGCTTTTCTGACAGTCATTAATGGCCACCATTATTCCTCCATTAATTGATCTAAGGATGGAGAGGAGAAAACCAAAGCATTTTTTCCTACACTCTCTCTTGCCACTCACATACCACCTCTGATCACCGAAATGTGTGGGGGTTTCTCCCCAGTCACCAAACAGGCTATTCGCCTGTGGACTCTCCAGTGGACACCAGCTGAGTGTCTTCTAATTCAATTCATTTCTGACACTATTTACCTGGAGATAGTATTAGATGCCACAGATAAAGGGCTCCATCCTACAAAAATGCCCCCCACTTCCGATGCCAGTGGCAAGTGGTCACCCATACTTCCTACCCACTGGCTGTAAACTGGGGGTTCCCACAACCCTCCCCCAGGTTCCCTTAATTTGTTAGAGTGGCTCACAGAACTCAGGGAAACACTTAATCATTTGTTATAAAGGGTATTATGGAGGATACAGATGAGAAGCCAGATGGAACAGATGCACAGGGCCAGGCATGTGGGAGGGGGCACAGAGCTTCCATGTCCTCTCTAGGTGTGCCACCCTCCAGGAACTTCCTCGTGCTGGGCTATCTGGAAGGTCTCTGAACCCAGTCCTTTTGGGTTCTTATGGAAGCTTCATTATATAGGCATGATCAGTTACAGTCATGTGTCACTTAATGATGGGGACAAATTCCAAGAAATGTGTCATTAGGCAGTTATGCCATTGTGTGACTATAACAGGGTATATTCACCGGGTATAGACGTCAGAGTATACATACACAAACCTTGATGGTGAGTAAACTGGCTACACACCTAGGCTGTATGGTGTAGCCTATTGTTCCTAGACTACAAACCTGTGCAGCGTGTTACTGTACTGAAGACCGCAGGCAACTGTAACACAATGGTGTTTGTGTGTCTAAGCATAGCAAAACACAGAAAAGGTAATGCGTTGTGCTTTGACATTAGGACAGCTATGATATCACTAGGTAACAGGAATTTTTCAGCTCCATTATCGTCTTATGGGACCACCATCGTATCTGTGGTTAAATGTTGACCGAAGCATTGCTGTGCGGTGCATTATTGCACATCATTGGCCATTGGTGGTGAACCCCACCTTCAGCCCATCTCCCCTCCCTGGAGGTTGGGGGTGGGGCTGAAAGTGCCAAGCCTCTCTAATCATGCCCTGGCCTTTTTTGTGACCAGCCCCATTCTGAAGCTACCTGGGGGCTACCGGGGACCAGTCATCTCATTAGCATGCAAAAGACACTCTATGCTCTCAGGAGTCCAAGGATTATAGGAGCCGTATGTCAGAAAATGGGGATGAAGACCAAATATTTCACCACATTGCACCCAAAAACTATCATGAGGACTTGGAATCACGGGCAGTTCAACCTATGCTGAAAGCTCTTCTGAATTGTCTCTTTTAGGAAAAGAATCATACGCCCGATATTTTTAGAACATAGTCCAAAAAGAAAATTTGACTTTTATTAGATTTTTATTTGTTTATCACCGGTAAATAAATAACTATAAAGTTCTTTATATAGTTACAGTTATTTACCATTATGCACAGCTAAATAGGGTATGTGTATTGATTTCACTACTGTTAGTAGCTGATTTTTCTGGCCACAGACCAGAGCAAGGGAATCTTTGCTGGGGCACCAAGTGAAAACTTAAAAGGGATACCCAAGGCTGTAGCTTTTTGCATGACCCAGAGTTCCCTGTGTAGTAAAAGTGGGATTAAACAAAATACAGCCATCTGGTAGTTTTAATCTTTTTTTTTTTAATATATGACATCAAGAGAAAAATCCTGCTCTCCTTCTCCCTTCATCTCCACAATTATCACATAATTTCTTTTCTAAATAACAGCAAAAGGGTGGCACCTCACACACCCACGTGCACGATCAGAACAACATCCAGACTAGACTGCGCACGGCGTTTCAGTCTCTCCATCTGGGAGAGGCGATGTGTGTCAGACTGCAGTTCTCTCTCCTGGCTGATTTTAAGCAATTTAAAGGTTATAACGTACTCTATCTAGACTTCCCAAACTTGGCTGCACTTCATAGTTACCTGGGGAGTTATTAAAAATGCAGAGTCTGAGTCTCCCATTGAAGCCTACTAAATCATAACACCCAGAGGTGGGGCCTGGGAAGCAGCATTTCCAACAAGCTCGGCAGAAAACGCTGGCACCTCTGGGTCAACACCCAGCAGAGGGTCGGCTTCGGGGAACTCCTCATCTTCATGAAAATCAATAACTCTTTAAACTCCTGATTTTCCCACTAGTTTTCTAGTTACCGTGTAGACTGAAATTATAGTTTATGATGGAAATTTGAGGCTAAGTGGTGACCTCAGCCTCAAAAAATCCCAAGCAAGGCAGATATATCTCGATGCATCAGGTTGCATTTCGAGAGTGAGAAATCCAACAGAATGGAAATGGGTCCCTCTGACTTAGCACGGTGTTCCTCACCTCTGAGAGGGACGGTGTCCCCTGTAGCCCTGGGCCAGGTGCAGATCAGAGGGCAGCGTGTTTCACTTTGGGCTCTTAGAACTCCTGTTCTCTCCACCCCTCAGCCCATCCATCCCTCCTTGGAATGTTTTCTGAATTTTGCACCCCCTCTCGGGTCCCGCTAGAGGGCTGGGACTGAATCCAATGAGGACCGTGCAATACCTGTGGGGGCTGTGCCTGTCTTGACCAAAGCAGGACACAGTATAAAACCAAAAGCAAACTCTGTCCTCTGCCTCACAGCCTTAGTTCTTCTAGTTTCTGCTGATTCTAGTAGTTTCTTCCATAATTCCTATTCGTGTGCTTATACTTCTGTTTTCTGATTTCTCCACTTTTGGCAGTATTTAGGAAATAACCTTAGTTTGACTTACCTTCTTCCACTCCTCTCTCTTCCTATTAATAACATGGTCACTTTTTTTGCTTGTTCTATTGATTTTTTTTATACATTTTAATAGTGTGCTTAAAACTTTATTCCTTGACACATTCATTTTAGACATTTCTTGACTTCTTTAGACATTTCTTCAAGAAATGTCTTTAGACATTTCTTGAAGAAATGAACATGGCTTCAGTTCCCTCTACTTCTTCTACTCTGCCCTGACCACCAAGATATCTCAGTAATATCACGTCTTTGGCCTGATCAAGGTTTATTTAATGTATACTGTGATATATAACTATATTTCAGATTTCTGGGGTCTACTTAAAGTTTGAGTCCAGTAGGCAAAAAGAAAATAGCAATTTATCTGTTTTAGAGGGATTTTCTTGTGTAACTTTTGGAGATTTTAATTGCCTTCTATTTTTCCTGATGACAAAAGAGACATGCTTTTTGACACTCTGCAAAAGATATTTGTTTTGTAGGCGGCTCCACGTGAAAATAGTTTTTATTTGGGGATAATTGAAAACTCTGCAGAGGCAGGGTCGCTCCGTCATAGGGGCCGAGGGGGCAGGCTTGTCCCTTCCCGGCATCCTCACAGCCGGACACGGGCAGGTGACAGAAGCTAGGCCATCTGGACCAACCTTGGGGTTTGAATCTTGACGGAACGAGATGAAAGGGTCAAGTCTGATTGTTTGTGGCACCTGTGAGCGTGGGCGAAGTGCGGCAGTGAGAGTCTCAGCAGAGGCTGGTGACCCTGCAGCACGTGTTCCGTCTCCATGGCACCCGTGTGGCCCCCGCTGGCTCTGACATCCCTTGGATTTTGCCCTTTCTTCTGAGCCTCCATCTCTCCACTTTTCGCCTTTTCTCAGAATATTCTAATATTCTTCCGATAGATTCCTTTTTTTTTTTTTTTTCAGTTAGCCAAAGTTGGTAAGAATCTTGAATTATGCAGACATTGGAACTGGTAGTGGATTGTGAGCAAAACACATTGAGGGGAGTGTGTTTTGCCTCTGGGCAAAGGTTATATGGCCTGGTTAGCACTGAAGACAGCAGTGGTCCTAACATTCAGAGAGGGCAATCTGGCTTCATATCGCATGCAAGGGGTGAGATAAGTCATGGAAGCTAGAATAAAGTTATCATGGGGATCTGGGCTCCCCAGATAACCTTACTAGCTGGGTATTTAGATGAGATGAGATACCCACTAAGGCCCTACTTGATAAGAATAACCAGAAAGTAAACAAAAACAACAATAACAAAAAAGAAAATGAGAATATTCTCCTCTAAAAATGAATAAACAATACCCTGCATGGTGATTAAAGGCCTAGAGTGACCCCTCACACCATGTCTAGACTGCCATCCCCTCTGCAGACCCAGATTCTGTTGGCTGGTAGAAGACTGGCTGGGATTCTACGATCATATTACAAGAACCTCTTGCAAATCACTCCAAAGGGATCCACCATTTTGAAAGTGACAGTACCCAGTTTTCGCAGCCCAGAATCTCTAGAAGACAGCTTGAGACAGGCCCTTTTTGGGAGGTAAAAGCCTAGGGCAGTGGGAGTGAATAAAGGGAAGTGAGGAAGGGAAAGCCGGAAGTAGATGCAGGGTCGTGCGTTACCGAGCAAGCCACTGCTTCATGGCCACCTGGTGACAGAGGTGCAGCTCGACAGGTGTGCCCACTCGGCTTCAGGGAGTCCTTCCGATTAGTTGGGCTGTCTCTACATTGCCAGACCAGTAATATTTGCATTCTGCTTTGTCATTTTACAGACGTTCCCAACTTAAGATGGTTCAACTTTATGATGGGTTTATACAGCTATTAAATGCATTTGTGACTTATAATATTTTCAACTTGTGATGGGTTTATCAGGATCTAACTCTATCATAAGTTGAGGAGCATCTGTAATCCTTACTTTTGATTTTGTATTGATTATATAGGTAAATACGTTTAATGATCACGGCATATCATTTTACCATAGTCTCCTCATTTATCACTTGCTTGGCCAAAGATCATTTCATGTTTAGTCTCCTCACAAAGGTTCATTGAAATAACACTCCTTGAGTCCCTGTGTGTTCAGAACTGCTTCTCTGTAACTAAACTTGTATATTTAGCTGAATTGAAAATTTGGAGTCACACCTTTCTTTTCTTGAGTGTCATGTAAGTGTAGCTTTATTATCTTCTGGGATTGAATGTTGCTGTGGAGAAATATGAAGTTATCTTTGTTTTTATCCAACTTAAAAGTGACTTGATAATTTTGTTTTGCTGACTACAAGAGTCGCAATCTTCGAAGTCCAAAACCTTACTAAAATGGGGCAGTGTTGACTGCCCTTGGTTGGTTTTCTCTGGCAACCATTTATACCTGTCTCTATACAGATTCAAGATTTTCTTTATTTCAGGAATTTTTTTTCCACATTATAACTTTAAATATTTCTTGTTTCTTGTTTTTGGTTTTCTTTTTGGTGAACTACAGTTATGTGAATATTGGATTTCTTTTATATTTCTTCTGTATGTGCCACTTTTTCTTTATTTCTTCTTTACTCTCTATTTCCCTTCATTTGTTTACTTCTCTTATTAATATCCTCTTTGCTTTTTAATATGATGTTTTCCACAGTCTAGATGATTTTTGATTGTCTTCCCAGTTTAATCTTTATTTCTATGATGTCTTGTATTATTTTGTGTTTCCTTCTAGTATTGGAAGAAATAAACCATACTAAATAGCCTATATTTAGCCATTTTTTTGATGTATAAAAATTTCACATGCTCCAACTTAATGCTTTTTCCCTGAATTCAGTCAGCTCGCTTTTTATCTCTTCCTGTTATCTCACTTTTTCTCCCTGAGTTTTTGCACTTCTGCTTTGTGATCTTGCTTCATAGAGGCAATGGCTTTATCAATCATTTTTAATTCCTGGAGTAATGCTTATTCACAAATTTTATCTGTTTTACAGCAAGAATTTTTTTAGTAAGTATTGTTCATTGCTTATCAAGATTCACTGCTCTCATTCTTGGATATATTTCTTTCGGTGCTTTGACAACTTCTTTTTAATTACTGTCTTCAAAAAAATTGCATTTTCCTGCCTCCGTGGGTAGGGTAGGGTGTGTGTACGTGTGCAAGTCACCAAGACTAGCTGTGTTTCACAACCTAAAGTTTTCCCTGCTTCCACAGAGACAGATTACTTCCTGAAAGCATGCCTGTATTTGAGAATATTTTTTGCCTGCTCTTGTCTGCATCTGTGAACCAACCAGGTACAGAAGATCTTTTTGCCACCAGAGAATTGTTCATCTTAGAACTCTAACTAATTATTGCAAATTATAGATATATTTTGCATTTCTGCATGCACTCCTTACTTTCCACAAGTGTGATTTCATTTTCTCTTTCTGAGATATGCCCCTTTCAACTTTGCCTTTTGTCTGACTTGATCTGCCTTGACTAGACTTTGTGCATACTTTATAATATATATACTCTGTCTGCCTTGGAGGATGGTAACGGTGTACAGTGGTTAAGACCATGGATTTTATCATCCAACTACCTTAGTTTTAGGCCTAGCTCTCAATTTGTTATTTCTGGGACCTTATGCAGATTATTTAATTTCTTGTGCCTCAATAATTTATCAGAAAAATGGAAATAGAAGTTATTTCTACCACCTGGTGTAGGGTCAAATTAGTGTGTGCAAATTTCTAAAAACAGAACTTGCCACATTATATTACATAGATGGTAGCCATTATTGTTGTTATTGTTATTCTCGCCAAAAATGTCATTTTCTGGATTTTAAATTTTTTTTCTTTGTTGCTTTTGGATGATTTTTAGGAAGAAGGAAAAATGCTGGTTTAAATAACCAACCATCTTTCCCTTTTATGCTGCTCATTTTCCTCAGTGTCTTACTGATCCTTGGTAGGTCCGTTTATATTTAAGAACGAAGGATTCGATTGATTAATACAGAAGGCTCCCGTGGTTTCCTTTGCCGTTTCCAACCTCTCTTTGTCCTGAGAGCCCTGACGGCCAGCTCTGTCTGGGCCAGGGTGCGGGGCATAACGTATCTTGGGCTTCCCTTTGGGGTGTATTGTGAACTGTGGAAGTCCAGGCTCAAACCATTTCTTTTGGAAATTTGAATCCATTCTCTGACCAATGCCAAAACAAGGAGGGCCCTATTCTCGGGCATCAACTTCCACCCTGGGAACTCTAGGCCCTTCTAGGCAGATTGGCTTGATTTCTTTGGAGGGTATTTCCTGTGTTCTACCATTCAACCTGCAGATAAACGGTGCCGCTGCTGGTGGGGGTGGAGGAGGCCAACAGTGCAGCCATTCACAGGCTGCTTGCCCATCAACCCTTGCAGGGAGGCTGACTGCAGCTCTGGGTGGCAGGCGGGAGGGTGGGCGGTCGGTCCGCAGGCTTCTCTTTAGAGAAAGAGCAGAGGGGACAGGGGGCTGCAGAGAAGGGCCACTCCAAGTCAGCAGGTGCAGGAAGGGCCAGTGGGAGGAGCAGCAGAACCAGAGGGATTGTTCAGATCATGGCCAAGGTGAGAAGGAAAAGACCAAAGCAGGGAAGCTGAGACTCTCATTTAGGTCTAAGCTGGGAGGCAAGACTGAGAAAGGGAAGACAGGCCAGGAGGTCAGAAGCATGGACAATTGGAAAGAAGTTGAAAACCATATGTGTGGTGGCTCACAAAAGTGACTATAAATGTTATAAAAGTGGCAGAAGCTTATCTTTTATTTTTATGAGAAACTGACCATCTCTGATGCGGCAGCTCTAAGAGGTTAATATAACTGTACACTTGCATATCTGCCTATTTCCATAGTGGGAGAGACCATCTGTCCACCCCTTTGGCGCAATGCTGACTCATAGATGGTTCTCTGTCCACGTCTGTTGAATGAGGACATGGTTAATGCCTACAATGTCCTTTATTGATGCATCCAAATGCATAGCACATTCTAATCTTGCATTTGGTTCAGGGCTTCCAGGTAAGTGAGAAGCCAATAGAATGAGATAAGAACTTGGCCCTCAGAGAATTCTGGTCGACACTCATGATTTAGATCCTAGCTGTCTGAAAATTCACAGAGAGCTTTAAAAATAAAGATATTGTCCCCTAAGAGGTATAGTCTGAGCAGTGTGTGTTTTTCTTGAATTGTTCAAAACCAACCTGGATCCCAGTAATGCCATTGGATCAGAAAGATTAGTCCATCATCTGTTTTCATCATTGTTGGCATTTGTAAGATGGAAAAATATAATAAAGCCAGGAAAGACATTTGAGATTTAGAAATCAGTTATTCATCTCCCTGGGAGTCCTTTTTCTATTTCCTCCTATGAATCAGTAAGGCACAGTCAGGGAGGGTCCATTGTTTCCCAGTGCCCCTCTCCAATATTTGAATGCTCATAAATACACAAATTCACGTGAGAGTTAAGTGGTAAGTTTTAGATTCTTCTTCTTATTATTATTATTCAGCACTTTCTAAAATATTCTGTGCAACACAAGTTCCATGAAATGCTCTGGAAAATATAAGATTTTGTAGTCTAATAGATTTGAGAAATGATGCTGTATTTATTTTTCCCTTTGAAATTGCTAAAACGTATCACTTTATCAAAGAAGCTGAGAATTGCTGTAATATAGAAGTCTATTTAATTTGTTTAAAGAGGCGTTTCTCAAATGTGGACTATCTATCTATCTATCTAAAATAATTCTTGGCATCCTGTAAATTGCACATGGGGAGTGTGTTTCATTCTTGTGCCGTGGCTATGGTTTGAGCATCACTTAGATGGTGCTGAGGACCTGTGGACCACAGCTGGCCTCTGTGGGCTTCCTGGGTTCCCTGCCTAATTCCGAGAGAAGCTTTTCTGATGCCCCTGAAGATGGCTGGCTCCAGAATATTCGGTCTCCTGAAAACTCAGCCCAGTGGCTGTTTACCGTGGAACTAATGTACCCTAAACTGATCCCCTTCCCCTTGGTATTCTTAAGGAGGCAGCCAATCTCCTTCAACATTCCCAGGCATCCTGTAAATAAAATATTTATTTCACGTTCTTGAGAAGAATCTTACTGCAAAACACTTTAACATAATTTCACAATTTTAAAAAAAATTTGCTTTCTAAAATCTAACAAAGGATGTCAACAACACTTCTTCACACTTCTACAGCTTAGATTTTTTTTTTTTAGTTTCATATAAAGTGAGTAAACATTTATTTTTTAGAAAATGTTAACTTCCATAAAACAAAACAAAAAGTCTCAAATCCTTGTGTTCTTGTCCCGGAGTTCCAATGTCAAAAGGTCATGGAAAAATAAACTGTTAAAAACAGTTAATAAAACCTTAAAAACAGTTGGAAACAGTTGAGGAAGAAATAGCGACAAGGTCTTACAAAGCAGTCATTCAGTCATTTCATTTAAAGATGTGGAGAGATGGGAACACTTTTTCACTGCTGGTGGGACTGCAAATTAGTGAAACCTTTGTGGAAAAGAATTTGGAGATACCACAAAGAGCTACAAGTGGAACTACCATTTGATCCAGCAATACCATTATTAAGCATCTACCCAAAGGAACAAAAGTTCATCCTATAATAAAGACATCTGCACTCAAATGTTTATGGCAGCACAATTCACTATTGCAAGGATCTGGAAACAACCCAAGTGCCCATCAATCCATGAGGGGATTAATAAAATATGGTATATGTATACAATGGAACATCACTCAATTATAAGAAACGATGGTGATCTAGCACCTCTTATATTTTCCTGGATAGAGCTTGTGCCCATCCTCTGAAGTGAGGTATCACAAGAATGGAAGAATAGGCACCACATGTATGTGCCATCAAACTGGCACTGACTGATCAACACTAAGGTGCTCACCCAGTAGTAATATTCTTTGGGGGTGGGGAGGTGAGGGTGGGTAAACTCACCACTAATGGACGCGGTGAGCCTTGTAGTGGGGGAAGGGTACGTCTCAAATCATGCTTGGAATGTGGGAAAGTCATAACATGTAACCAAATGTTTGTACCCCCATAATTTCATGAAATACAAAAATTAAAAAAGAAAAGAAGAGTAAACTGGGGCCAAAGTTCGAATGGTCAAGCAAAGGAGTTTAGACGTCATCTTCTAAGTCTTAGGAGTCATTGAGAGCTTTAAGAGAGGGACTGATGGAATCAGACATGCTCTTTGAAGAGAGAAAGTGTGTTTTCTTCTACATTACATTTTCTAACTGCTGCTATACAGCCAAGAGTAGGCCCTCAATACATATTCATCGAGTGAGTAAGTATAGTTTAGAGAGATATCTTTTCTCAAGGCCAGTCCTTGTACCTGAAAAAACAGAGTTTGTAGACCAGATTCTGTCTCAGTGTGAGCTTTTGCCTAGGAGCATTGGAAACCCTTCTCCCCCAGGTTAATGGTCCACATGGCAGACAACCCAGAGACCCCATAGATCCACATCATTTCTTCACTGCAGACCCCCTCCCCCCCCCCCCCCCCCCCCCCCCCCCCCCCCCCCCCCCCCCCCCCCCCNCTTCCCTCCAGCCCCCCCCCCCCCCCCCCCCCCCCCCCCCCCCGCGTTTCACCATGGCCCATCTCACTGCGGTTCCTATGAAAAGGGAAAGAGAGGTTGTGACAGGCAGGTGTCCTCTGTCTAACCCCATTCCAGCACTTTCTCCATTGACTCTTGCGTTCCATGCCCAGCCCGGAGCCACTGACCTTCAACAAGCTGAGCAAATGATTTTTTGCTAATGAGCTTAATTACCTAGTTCTCGATTTAGGATGCATTTTAAAATTTTGTAAAGCCCTTTGGAAACCCTTTGGTGCGCTAGCAGGTACTTGTGGCAAAAAGGTAGAACTGTGACTGCAGCTGTGACTACCCAGGTAGTGAGGCTGGGTCTCACCCGCCTCTTCGCAGCTAGGGCTTTATTTGATACAAGCATCAGAATAGACATTATTACCCCCCTTTCACAGATGAGAAAACTGAGCCCTGTGGGGTTGAGTCACTTTGGCCTCTTCCAATCCTAGTCCGGCTCTATCCTGGTCATACAATGCTCTCTTTAAGAGCTCTAGCATCATGGGAAACATGGTAGTGCTTCCAGGACCTGGCAAAGTCTGCATTTTTATTACCATAAAGGGCTACCTGAATGAGACAGACATTGGTCATTGGAAGCAATGACCATTTTCCCCATTTCTCCAAAGGAGAGACTAAGGCCCAGGGAACCTGCTGGTCCCCAAGGCCTCAAAGGGTTCTGTCCTCCCCACCCCACACCATGAGCTGGCAGCTGTCTTCTCCAACCCCAAAGCTGCTCAATCAACCTCCGTTTCATGAACACCTTGTCCTCATCCTGCACTGGCTGGCCTTTGGGGGGTGCTTCTCTGATTGGCATTTGCAGGTGAAGCATCTGGACAGCTTGTTAAAAATGCAGATTTGGATCCTGTAGCTCTGGGGCAGGGCCTGGAATTCTGCTTTATAGTAAGAAGCCAGGTACTGTGGTGCTGCTGGTATGAGGACCACACTTGGAGCATCAAGATGGTGGAGAAGAGAAGAAAGAGCAAAGACAAGACTTGCTCCCAAAGAGATCCTTGACTTGTAGAGAAAACAAGATTGGGGCTAGCACTGGAGGGCAGAGACCTTTGTACTGGCTGAGGGCATTGACACAGTCCTGTACCGTGGCTGTGGTTTCGGGCTGCTGACTGAACTAATGGTGAGGAATTCTAAGAAAGCAGTACCCGGAAGTTTACCAGCAAGGGTGAACTACTGGCAGGAGCCAAGCCCAAGGAGCCCAGAAATCACTAAGGATTAAGAACAATTCAACTCAACAGCAGCAAAAGGTGATTTCTTACATTATTCAATACAATTATTTATTTTCTTTGTTTAATGAGTATCTACTATTTGTCTGACGCCATGCCAGGGTCCAGAGTACAAAGGGGAGTGTCAGGGGGTTATGTGCTCTCAAAGTGCTGAGTGGAGGGAAAACACCCAAAGCAAGACCCTACACCTGTCATCTGGGACAGTGACTTTCAAAGTGTTGTTGACCACAACCCATGATAACACAGTAAGAGATATACGTTACTTTTGTGACCTGGTATACTTGTGTGTGTGTGTGTGTGTGTGTGTATATATACTTATATACATATATAACACTGAAGCAACAGTTTCTGGAAATAATATTTAAATTTTTCTAAAATTCAATGGATTTTTAACATTCCCCTAGACACGAAGAGGCAAAAGGAGGACGTAAGTGACATGTCCAGGGAGCCCTGGGGCATGGAAGGGACCACATGAAGGAGCTGCAGGTGCTGAAGGATGCAGCCTCTGCCCCTGGGACCTACTGCCTGAGCTCCCCATTAGCCAAGCCCGGCCAGAAGCTGGGAGGCAACAAGGGAGCCCAGGTGACACGGTACATGGAGGATGGCATCCGCCATCCAGAGTGGGATGATGAACTAACGTTGTGGGATGGGAGTAGAGGAGGAGAGGATGAGCATGTTTCCTAACATGTCTCCCAGGCAGAGTCACAGTGGGCAGCAAGGAGGGAACTGTGTGGCTCAGAGTCACCTGCAGTCGCCACCTTCCTCCCACTATGTTGAACTACCTACGTGGTCAGAGCCTACCAAGGGACCGATTCCAGGAAGCGAGCCAAATCCAGTCCATTAAGAGAAGTAGGGAGAGTTTAAGGACTGGTACCCCCATCTATCATTATGATGGAGGATCGTCTGGAGGCTCATCACAAATTTTTCTTGACGTTGGAAAAATTGGCTTAAGGGAATTTGAAAAAAAGTCCCAAAGGTACTTGATTGGAATTCTAACACGTATCTTGCAGCTTGATTACAGCTAGAAAGAAGGAAGCAACTCAAATAAATTCATGTTTTCAGCTGTCCAGCATAGCAATAAAGAATAAAAATGTCAGGGAACTTGTTATAAGTACAGAGAATTTAGAGCTGTTAGACACGGAGACCCACAGAAAAGTCTCACCTGACATGGCTAAGGGCTACTCTGCCTGTATCTTCCATTTGTAGTTGCACCTGTAGTATGCCTCAGAACCCTTTTGCTAATGAAAAATTAAGACACATGTACTTACCTACATGCCCTGTGTTTTGGCACCACGAAACATTACCGTAGCATCTTATGCAAGTAAAATGACCTGTCTGAGCCTCCATGGCCCTCACAATGACAAAAAACATCATGCCTCAAAGCACAGGAGGATCGTCCTGCAGTTCCAAAGCATACATGTAAATGAGTTAATTTACTATTCTGGTTTCAGGGGAGAAAATTTTATGATGCTTTGGAGCAAGTACTTGAGCAAGGAGTCATACTGGTAATAATGTTTTACCAGTATGGGGCAAGGGGCAAAGCAGAGTGTGGATAATGGAAATCCACAGATTGAAAGGGGGAGCCCGATGTCAGTCCCTGCCTGCTCTGCTAGACCTGTACACAGGCAGGGAGAAGAGGGAAGGTGACAGGTACCAAAGGTGAAGCTCAGTCGTGGGTATTGGAGGCAAATATTTATTAGTGGTGCTTCCATGCTGTGTGTTATCTCTTGGAATTCTCAGTCTCTCTCTCTCTTCCCCCTTTACCCTCCTCCTTTCATACTCAACTGGGGTTGAAATGCAGACCGAGGCTGTATTCTGCCCAGAAAGACTCAGGGTGGGAGATTTAGTAGCTTTCACTACTTCGCCCTCTAATGAGTAGAGCTCCTCCAGCCCCGCTCTCTTTCTTGTGGCTTTCCTGCACGTGCTGCTGAGTGTTGAGGGTCAGTAGGCAGATGTGGTGCTTGCATGGTGGGTCTGGAGTCTGCCCATGCCCTGAGCAGAGAGAGGCAGCCCCATGTGGTCTCCTCTAATTCTCCAGGAGGCCATGAGGGTTTGGGTGAAAGAACTATGGTCAAAAACAAAGCAACTGAACCTCGATCTCATGCTTTGCTCATTTCCTCCAGGAGTCTAGTGAGGGCATGAGTGGTGAGTTCTGCCATGTCTCAAATTTTCACCAAGGCACGACAAACCCCTCTCATGCCCGAACCCTCCTTTGGACATTGGTTTCTGCCATTCTCCAGGGTTGTAAATCTTCACCCTTCCTCCCACTCCACTGCCAGTCCCAGTACTGCAATGTTATAGTACCAGTGCAGGTCCCCAAATCACCACCACAGCAGACTCTGCTCTGGCCTCTCATCCCCTCCACCCTAGCCTCAGAGTCTTCTCTCTTCTCTGAATCACTGCAGCATCTCTCTACCTACAGTTTAGGGTGGGGATCGCTAGACCCCATCTTGGATGTGTTTGTGCTTCTATTTGCTTCAAGTTTGTAAATCGTGTTGTTCCTACTAGACTATAGGTTTTCCAAGGGACTAAGCTTAATGGTACCCCTTACCTCCTCCCAGGGCCCCCACCCCAATGGCTCCCCATCCCCCACCACCCAAAAAACATGCCAATAGTGCCACTGCCATCACCTAAGTGGCAAAGGTGATGACTGCATCTCCCTCCCCCAGGGGTCTGAGACCCAGAGTAAACAGGGGATGCCATCTGTGTGATAGGCAGTCCTGCAGGAGGCCTCTTTAGGGCCTGGAGCACCTATGGGGACATGTCCATCCTGTCTTCCAGGGGGATAGCGGCACTGCCCAGGGGCCAGTCCTAGGGTGCATCTGGATTCTCCGCCATTTCCAGTGAAGGAAGAGAAGAGCTGTGATTGTGTTATCAAAACTGCAAGGGGGTTGCAACTTAGGTCTAGTGACTCGCTGCACAAAGAGTCCAATTACTGAGACAACGAGGACTGCCAAAGAAGACAGGAATTTTTAAATCTTTATTTATTTTCTTTTTCTTTATTTAAAAAATAGAGATGGTGTCTCACTATGTTCCCTAGGCTGGTCTTGAACTCCTGGGCTCAAGCAGTCTTCCCACCTTGGCCTCCCTAAATGCTGGGATTACAAGATGAGCCATGGCATCAAGCCAGAAAGGAATTTTTAAAATATGAAAGATGAAGAGAAGGGGAGAACCTGCCTCAAATCTGTCTCCCTGACTAAAGGAGACTTTGCACTTTATAAGCAGGGGCCATGTGCTTGGGACAGCTAGAGAGGGACACTGAGTCTTGGCAGCAGGAAGTCTGCCCTGGGGCCTTTGGAGTCTCAAATCCTTTGTCTTGCAGAAAGTCCATTTCTGGGAAACAACTCAAAATGTCAGGTAGTTAGTTAAGGGAGAGGATGATAAAAAACACACAGGGGTTGTTGAAATTGTTCATGGAGCCAGTTATAACTGGGTCCTCTGAAAACTCTTTGGGGAGTTGGACTCCATGGGGATTTGCTCAACTTTTCAAGGGGGTGCTTTCTATTTCCAAAGGGTGAAATAGAATGAGTGCTTCAAGCTAATGACATCTACACCTTAGCTCTACTGCAGAAACCGTGCTCAGTGGCTGTATTAGCATGCGGGCATTGCAATAACAAAGTTGCACAGCCTGGGTGGCTGGAACAATGGAGATTTATTTCCTCCCAGCTCTGGAGGCTCGAGCCTGAGATCAAAGAGTCAGCAGGTTCAGTTTCTCCTGAGGCCTCTGTCCTTGGCTTGCAACTGTGTCTTCCTAGGGCCCTTCCTAGGACTCACTCACTAGGGTGAGTCCTAGTCTCTTCTTCTTCTAAGGACATCAGTTATACAGGATTAGGGCTCACCACATGACCGTATTTTACATTAATTACCTCTTTAAAGGCCCCATCTCCAAATATAGTCACATTCTGGGGTTCTAGGGGTTAGGACTGCAACATATGGATTTGGGGGTATACAATCAGCCCATAGCAGTGACTTTGGGCAAGGTCGGATTTTGCTCACTTGAATGTTATTCTGTCCATTCAACAAGATGTTCTGAGCGCCCACACTGCACCAGGCCCCAGTCAGATGTAGGGACACAGCAGTGAATGCAACAAACGCAAATGCACGTCTCATGGAGTTGATACTTTGGTGCAGAGAGACAGAGAATAAATGGAGTCAATAAGAAAAAATATATGGCACGTTGAATAATCAAAAAGGCTATGGAAGAAATTAAAGCAGTGTTGGGGGAGAGAGGGTGTCATCCAACCCATCCCCTGTCTCCAGGCAGGACTGGGTGCAAATCACCCAGGAGGGGGACACATTGACAGGTGGCAGTGGTCACAGTGGGAAGTATGGGACCAGAAGTCCTTCCTTTGTAAGTTTCCTGATTCCACTCTGTCCACAGCCACAGATGGGCTCTTTCCCTTCCCTACCCTGGTCATTTGTCTTGCTAATACGAACCTAGGGTCACCGAGGGCTCTGTGACCAAGGCTGTGGCTGGCTGGCAGCAAGTGAAGGCCAGCGGTGGAGAAACAGTCCGAGGCATTCGCCCTAACGCCTAGCAGACGGGAGCACAGTCATCCTCCCAGATGAAAAGCTGACAACTCCATTAATCTCATCACTAACAAGTGCTTATATTGATTGCTGGCTGATCACGTGCCAGGCTCTGTGCTGTGCCTCGTCTTATTCATCCTCCCAACAGTGCAAAGAGGGCTATTCTTTTTCACATTTGCAGATAAGGAAACTGAGGCTCTAAGAGACTATGTAACTTGCCCCCCTCAATCCATGCAATGGATCTGAGTCTTAGCCACTGTGAGCACCATGCCGAGTCGTCTAGGGAAGGGTGGGTCACTGTTATAGCTGGAGTCCAAGGTTGGTATTCATTGGCTTTCTAGCACTTTTGTCCTCAATTAAAGCTGCCAGCTTAACATCTTACCAAAGGACTAATAAATCTTATTTCCAATAAGCGACTGCCAACAGTAAAACATGCAAAATTTTTCGACATAAATTTTCCCAACAATTGTAACTCATGACTTCGATACGAGGCATGAACTACTGCAGTCTGTCCACGGTGACAAGGAAAACACTGGGCACGAGCCCAGCAACACATTCTGACAGCAGCATGAAATATTTTCCAACAGTTTCCAGAAAGTTTTCACTGGCTGCCCCCAATTACAATGAAGTCTTCTCGAGGGCATCTGCTGCAGGCAGCCCCGACACATTGGCCCAGCCCTGTGGTCCTCGGGGACACTCGGCAGGACGAGAGAAGCCCTCGTTTAAGATGTTTGCTTTCTCAAAGGCATTGCGGGCTCTCCCAGGGAGCTGGTGGTCAGTGTCTTGTGGTGTGGCCTCTCTCTTGCCCTCTTGCTGTGCGTACTGAGTCAGCCACAGAAATCAGGCACCTCCTACATTTTTGTCTCCACATCAATCTCTGCCTCGAGGACAATGTCTTCTTCTGCTAAACGTGAACACCGGAGTTTGGCTAAGAGTCCAACGTTGGCGGGTAACCCTGCTCATCAGAAAGGTTGAACATATTTCACGTGGTTTTCATCACTCGGTTTTCATATCTAAGGTTTTCGCATTCATATCCTCTGCCCGTTTTTCTATTTTTTTTTTTTGGTCTTTACTTATTTCAAAGAGTTCTTTATGTGTTCTGGACACTCATCCCTTGTGAGTTATGTGCTGGAAAATATCTTTTCCCAACTTGTGACACATCCTTTTACTTTATTATATTAAAAATTCAATATTAAATTCAATTGTGTCCAATTTTTCCTTTGGCATATGTGCTTTTGATGCTTTAATCATCATTTGTATACTCTACTCCACATTTCTTACTCCACTGACAAAAACTGTCTGTTGATAGTGTTTATGAAAGCTTTGTCCTTAATTGTTTTAAATATAATTTTCAAAAGGCAGCTGGCACTAACCATCATACTAAAATGGTGTCATCGCTTGGATCATATGACTATGATCCTTAAGAATGGGATTTCCCTCTCCTCATGGTTTTGGCTTTGAGAAACTAAGCACGTCTCTAATTGTGGAATCCATCTATATCTTACTTGTGGGGAAGCCTTTCTCATTCTCCTCTTGTTCAACTAAATAATTAAAATTTCAATTGCTTAAGCATCTAAGAATACTAAACCATTTTCTAGTATATTTCCCATCCATGATGCTTTGACATATATCTGTACCTATCTATTGCTATATCTACCTAGCTAAGCTGTGAGGTTGGTACACATTGTGTGTGTATCTTGGCAACTGGTATTTTTCTCCTTGTGTCTTACACAGAACAATATTAAAATTAATGTAAGTTTTCAGAAGGTGTTGAAGCTAACCCATAAGAGACAATCCTGGCCCAGTAGCACAGAATGTTAGAATAGGCTGGGTTATAATATGCTACAAATAAATCCGGTGGCTTAACACAAGCTATTTCCTGCTATCTGCAAGGATCCAGAGCAAACCAGTTGCCTTTGATCTTTAAGACTCCATCATCTCAACATGAGACCTCCTCAGTCACTGGTGTCAACAGAAACAAGCCAAACTCTGTAAAATAATTTTAAAGAGATTTATTCTGAGCCAAATTTGAGGACCATGACCCGGAGCCACTGCCAAGAGGCCTTGGGCAAGTGGACTCACTGTGGCTGGGTTACAGTTTGGTTTTTATACATTTCAGGGAGGCAGGGGTTACAGGTAAAGTCATAAATCAGTATGTGGGAGGCCTGCATTGGTTCAGCCCAAAAAGGCGGGACATCTCAAAGCGGGAGGCTTACAGGTTATAGGTGGGTTTAAAGATTCTTTGGATTGTAATTGGTTAAAGACATGAAGCTTTGTCTAAAGGCTTGGAATGTTTTAACATAAGGAGCTGTTCTCAGAGATAAGCCAGGAGACATAGATTTGTTGTGTAAATTGAGGACCTGCAGGTTTGTCTTGCATATCCTTAGGCCTGTTAATGGGTTACAAAGGAAGTCCCCAAGAAGGGAGGGGGGCATGATAAGGCATGTCTGACCTCCCTCCTCCTGGCAGGCAATTTATTTTTAGGATATTCCTTTGCCCATGAGGGGGTCCATTCAGTCAGCAGGTGGGGGTTGAGCCTACTTTAGTTCACACTGGGCAAGTGGAGGGACAGCTGGAGAATTACCCTGACTCTTTTGTGCTTGGCCTGGAGGTGGAGCTCATCACTTCCAACCACAGCTCATTGGCCAGACCCTGTCAGCTGACCCCACCTAGCTGCAAGGGAGCTGGGAACGCAAGGGAGGAGATACACTGTTTGATAAACAGCCCACAGGCCAGCCTGAGATGAAGAGACTGTCCACAAAATTTGCACCTGCATAATTGAGAATTACCTATGGCTGTATCTGACATTTTGAGTCCTGCTTAAAACTCACGGGTCATTCAATGCTGTGTGTTGAAACTTAAAAAAAAGAAAAGAAAATGAAACTTGCAGGTTATGATACTCTGCATGCAAATACTAACTAGGAAAATGTGTCTTCTGAGATGAGAGGATGGGGAGGAAGTCAAGAATGTACAAGTCACCAGAGGTAAGGAAGGGAAAGCATTACACCTCAGTGACAGCTTAAACTTCTCAGATTCCCATCCGCAGGTGGGAGGGTGTATTTGAGAAGTAAATAAGGCAAGACAATGAGAGGAATACCAAGAGGTGTCAGATAAATAACAAGAAATGCTTCCAGTGTGAAGGAACTCAAAGTCTGCAAAGGAAGACTCCTGGCAAGCCAGAGGGGTGATTTATTGACAGGCTGGGGAGATACTGCCAACAACATCAAAGTAATTCTCTATCAACGTGTGTTCACAAAAGCAGAGGAGGGGCCAGGCCAGAAATTCATGTGCATTTTCCAAAGGTCAAAGACGTATGAAAGACAATTAAAGGAGATTCTCCAGTGCCTCATGTCTTGAAGCATTCTGCAAAAAATGATCATGAAGTTGGTATTTAGGACAAAAAAGCTGAATACAAACCACTGGTGATTTTTAGCAAAGAAAGTTGTAGGGAGAAAGCAAAAAGTTAGCAGGGAAGGAAAGTATGGAGGGGAGGGCAATAATTGTTTTCCAACCAGCAGGCGATAAAGTATAAAGTACATCTGAGAGGTCTGCCTGACCTTCAGGCAGTGCCTCTATCAGCAGAGTGGAGACAAAGGGAAGAGAGTCACAGGGGAGAAGGAGCTAGAGAACAGTGGCTGTATGCAAAGTGGAAGCCATTGTGGGCAACGGAAGAGATAATAGAGGGAAGTGCAGAGAGAAGAGAACAGAGTGATATACAACACAGTGATAAGCCATGCTCAGTGAGGGGGGTGGGGAACCACAGGAAAGAGTGAGATAAACCCTCCTGGAAAACAGAGGCCAAGAGTCTGGGAGGAAATTATGTGAGGAGCTAGAGTATTTGGGGAGTCTTGGAACTCCCAATTTGTAAAAGACGTAGTGTTGGTATCAAACAATTCAAGTCCCAAGCTATGCTGGTAATAAAAGCAGTTACCATTTATTGCATCCTTTCTAAGTGTCAAGTGCAGCCCAAGGTACATTAAGTATCCGTCTCACTGAGCTTGTGGTGATAAAAATCAAAGCAATAGCAAAATAGTAAATAAGAGCTAGTGTTAATAGTGTTTGCTATGTGCCAGGTCCTGTTCTAAAAGCTTAACACGTTACAGCTCATTGACAGCTCATGCCAGCCCTATCTGCTATGGCATCTTCACCTTTCTGTGCCTCAGTTTCTTCATCTATAGATGGAGGTTATAAGAGTAGCCCCTGCATAGTACCCTAAGAGGTAAAGTGAGGCAAGAGCGAATGTCACCTGTCTTCAGGCAGAGCCAGTCCCCTCTTCTCGTTGGCTTTGTCAGGAAAGTGCTCCACACTTGGGCAGGAGGACTTGGGAAGGAGGGCAGAGAGGAGGGGAGATGGCAGCTCCGAGGCTGCCGATCAAATCTAGATGTGCCACTGCTCAGCCCTCTTGGCTCACCATGCAGCCACAGGGCAAGATGAGCATGTTTGAAAACAGAAAGCAAAGGTCAAGACAGAGCAAGGGGAGAGCAGTAAATATGACTGGAGAGTTTAGTGAGAAGTAAAAGTTTAGAAGACGGCAGTTAGGTTTCCACAATAGCAAATGGGTGGTTCAATGCCAGAGGTCCAGGAATCTGCAGTGTTTTTACATTGACCCGCTATCTTCCTAGGAGCCAGGGAAGAGGCAAAGTGACTGTAGACTTTTCCAGAAGTGAGCAGGTTACCTCTTATCTCTTCTGCCATCCACACGCTCAGGTTTGAGAGCTTGGAATCTTACAGCACTTCTTTTCTATAACCCAGAACGAGCTTCTCTAACTTTAGCCTGATTCCCTGGTCACCTGGGGTCAGTTCCTCCATCTGTTTGCCTCCCATCACGGCCTCCATTTATGGCTATGACGCTCCTTTGTCACCAGGGATCAAGAACTGCACCTACGCTTCCAAATGTGGCATCATTTATTGTGTCCCGATGCAAAAAATAGCTTCCTTGGGCTTAAAGCTATCCAATATCCTCTTATTTGTCGTGTTTTTGTGACCAGTAAAAGAGTAGGAGGAGGAATGGCTTCCTGGAAACCTCTTTGTCTCTGAAAATCAGTCAATTCATAGAATCCTCAAACCCAGAGAGATGTGAGCAGACCATGAAGTCCGGGTCCCCAGCCCCATGCAGTGATTCTTTTATTCCAAACTTGCTGAGCCCCAACTTTTGCAGCAGAACTTGTTCTATCCAGGGTCGATTATTGAGATTAAGCTTCACATTTTCTCCTAAAGGTTTCCCTCACTCTATAGCTGTCTTAAAGTCTCCATTGCTTGTTAGGGCTGTATAGAAAATGGACCCTCCTTCTTGCACAGGTGAGAAAGTCAGATACTATAGACTTGTCCCAAATAACAGGATTTCCTTCTTTTTTACAGCTAAATAGTATTCCATTGTGTCATATACACCATATTTTCTTTATCCATTCATCCACTGATGGACTCTTAGGTTGATTCCATATCTTGGCTATGATGAATAACAGCTACAACAAACCTGGGAGTGCAGATATCTCTTCGACATGCTGATTTCATCATTTCCTTTAGATATATATACCCAGTAGTGGGATTGTTGGATCATGTGGTATTTCTATTTTTAGATTTTTTGAGGAATGTCCATACTGTTTTCCATAATGGCTGTACTAAATTAAGGGATGATAATGTTATTCATCTGCAAGATTATTGTAGGGATGAGAATTTGATGATTTCTTTCTTTCAAACCCACTTTTATGAGTTTCACCTTAAATTTTAGCCTTTGAAAACTATTTAACCATTGGCCAATGTTAAACTCTATCCGTTAAAGTCATTCTGCTTACCTCAAGGTTCAAGTATCCTTCTTTGGAATAATAGCATAGCAGCATCTAAGGTTTCTATCTGAGAGTGCTTACTCTCAGCTTTCACTGAGAATGTGGAAAAAGAAATTGTGTTTAGCGAGAATTGGTGGATTATTAAGTAGCCTTATCTCGGTTCAACATCTCTCTGTAAATAAGTCAAGGCTCGCAGCAGCCTTGTGCAAGTGCTGGAAATTTTCGAGGTCTTAAAATAGCAGAAGGCTTTGAAGAAACCCATCTTCCTAATGGAAAGAAAAGAAACACGCAAGAAAAATGACTGTCAGTTATTTATATATAGCTTAGGCTTCAGCATGTGACAAGAGTGATCATCAATGATTTGCAATTCTTTTAGAAACTGGCGGTGTGCACCCTTTTCAAGGAGGCTGAAGATTAAAGAAGGAGAGGACCAGGTGACCACAACCCACAGCCTTGCTCAGAGAGGCTCTGTGCTGTGCTCCTCCTCCCACTGTCCTTGGCACTTTGGCAGTGAAGCAGCCTCCTTAGACATCACTTAAGCTTGGTCTCCATTGATATCGATCAAGCCAATGGTTTGTCCAAGTGATCAGAATGGCAACATGAGAGTGGCCAGCAACAGAGTACATAGAAAAATGGCCATGTTCTATTCTTTACTTTTACTAATGTGTAACAAGACACCCCCACCCCCTGCGAGCAAAACAAAATTTAGGAATTCCATCTAGTCCTATGAACACTCAGTGGGCCACAGAGCAGGTTGACGAATGAGATTTTTCACTGAGTGAGTATGTGAGTGTGTGTGCGTGTGATTGTATGTATGTGTGTGTGTGACTTCTCTCTACTTAAGGCTGTGCAGTAGTGACACACCTCATGCCATGTGGAAACACCAAACCCCCATGTCAAAATGCTCTTGTGTATTACACTGTGAAAAAAGATGGGCGGCCAGGCATATTGATTAGCATGCCGTCATGTTCACTCCAAATAGTTTTTAGATTGATACAAGGCAGCGATCAATCTGTTAATTTTCAAAGTGGATATAACTAACATTTGAGCTCTAGAGCTCCTTTGCCCTTGAACCTTGGCACTGGCAGCTCAAAGGTCACGGTTTGGAAGCTATCTTCTTCCTACTGCCTGGAGCGCCCAGCTGCCCTGTAATTGAGAAGTCAGGTGAGTTCTTAGGTGAAAGTCAAGTCTCTGTGTGCATGCTTTCCCGGGAGAATGCGTCCCTGATCCTGTCCAGTTGGAAACAGCCCTGAGTTTTCCTGGCAGAGCTTCTCTTAAGCTAGGAGTATCCAGGGCAGCTGCTGATAATATATGCTAATCTGGGACCGAGTCGATTGCCCCAAGACATCCTGTCTAAGGTGCAGGGTGGCAAGGGGCTAGGAAGGGGTGCAGCCGGCTCCCAGGTGCTGCTGATTCCACAGGTGAGCATATTAGACTGGAGCACTGCCCTGGTTCTATTTCTCTTGCTAAGCTCTAAAATGGATAATCACACTGAGATAGGTGTCGGACCAGTCAAACAAAGGAACTCTGAGGTTGGCCTGCAATGTGAAAACTGTCAATTATCCTATTTTATGTCCTACCTACATTTCTAGTGCAGGGTCCTCGTTTCCATTAGAACAATTTGGTACAATGCTGCACATCCTAATCCTTTTACCATCTTATCTGAGCAGGAGAAATGAGTACAAATGAAAGGGGAGGAGGAAAGGGGAGGGAGGGAAGGAAGAAAAGGAGACAAAAAGGAAGGCAAAGAAGCATCGCGAAGGGTGATTTTTAACTGGTGACTTCGCAATTTATTAGAAGTGCATGCACAATGGTAACAAGAGCTGGTCGCCACTGCGCAAGGAAGGGGAAGCTAGTCAGGAGTGACCTGCTTTTAAAACCTCGATTCTCTTATTTTGAGAATCTTAGCCTGTGAACAAGGAAGTCACTCCCGGTTCTGTGTGATTTCTCTGCAGAGTGCAGAGGTGGCTCAAAGCGGAGAGTGCCGGGGTGCGGAGACTCAGGGCAGAGGCCAGCCGGCACGCCCACTGGCCGTGCCATTGCTCAGTGGGGGAACCGGGGGCAGGCCACACCGCAGTGAGGCAGGGGTGCTAACCCTTCCCACACTAGCTAACACTCGCAGGACTGTCAACATGTTGGAAAGCACCTCGTGCAGGTTTTTATTGCTGCATAACAAATTCCCGCAAACTTAGCAGCTTCAGACAATGCACGTTTATTACCGCCGTTGCCATAGGCCAGGGGTCCAGACACCACTTAACTGCCTCTGAGCAGAGTCCCACAAGATGCCAAGGAAGGTTTCAGCCAGGCTGTGTTGTCATCTGGAGGCTCCAGTGGGGAAGGATCTGTCTTCGAGCCCATTCAGGTTGTAGGCAGAATTCATTGCCTTGTGGCTGGCTGTATGGTGGAGAGCCCTTGTTTTTTGTGAGCTGGAGGGTACAGGCCACTCACAGTTCCTTGCCACTCAGGCCTCTGCACCATCATCGCTTACCTCCTCGAGTCCTTAAGAAGTGGTCGAGCTCTAGTCTGCTGACGTGGAGTCTTCACAACACACCGTAACCCCTGGAGCAGTTGCCATCACTTTTGTTGTCTTCTCTTGGTTAGAAGGAAGCCATGGGTCCCACCTACACTGAAAGGGAGGGGATTACACAAAAGCATAGAGGCCAGGAAGTGTGTCATTGGAGTCACCGTCATCCCTATGACCTTACTGGAATTCTCTTCCAAACCAGCCGAATCTGTGTTCTTTGATCTTCAGTTGGGCGACCCTCCATCCCAGTTCGCCCAAAACTGTTCTGATTTTAGCACTAAAAGTCCTGCATCCCAAGCAACTACAAAGTCCTAGGCAAACTAGGACAGTTTGCCACCCTAAGCAGATCACAGACCTTCTTTAATTTCTCTTTGACCAGCATTAGGGGTGGGAAAGAGAAACCAAAGAGTTTGCATCCAGAGGTGGCCAAACAAGTCTCTGAGGAGCCCTTTGAGAACCACTGAGTCAAAGGAGATGGTGAGGTGACGCCGACTGGGGGAGGGAGGGTTCTCAGCTCCCTGCCACTGCTCCACCACCAAGCAGACCAGCTCCCGGCTTGCTCGTACGTGTTGGATTCAGTGCAATTCGTCGTTGTGTGAAGTATGGTTTCCATGGTCACAAGTTGATGCCTTAACACTCTCATTTCACATAGAAAAAGCCAAGGTCTGCAAAAAAGTTAGAGGCAGAATCCAGCCTCTTGACTCGTAAGCCAGAGCTCTGCTCCAGCCCCACACAGAGGAGCTGAGCACTTCTTGGCCATCTGTCACAGGCACTGCTTCTGGCGCTGGGGCAGTGAAGGAGGATTTCTGGCATTGTTGCTGCTTGTGTGTTTCCGTTTTTTAAAGAATAGACTAAATCCTACCCATAGGGAATTTCCAATCATATTGGGGAAGACCTACGCTAAGGCTAGGGCATGCTCAGCTTGACAATTTTCTCTACATTGACCAGTTGCTAAGAAGTGATTTCAGCTATCTGGAAAGGGGTAGCTTTACTTTGTATGTTATTACAAAACAACATGGGGACAAGTGTGAATTCCCAAGGTTGAACACACAATTTATGTCTATCACAGGGACTTTTCGATGTGCAAAAACACAAACCATTGTTTAAATCATTGGAGACAACATTCATAAGCGCCGAGTGAAAAGTACAACTGGTGAAAAGTACAAGTCCAAGGCAATGCAAACAAGCAGAGTGGTGGTTTCAGACTGCATAGGGAAGGTAGCCCAATTTATTAACCAGCACAGCTCTGTCTTACACAGCGATCAAACCAAGAGGCAACTGTACACCTACAGGCAAGACAAAGGCCCAATGCAATAACTTACTTTTCCACCTGGCCAGCCAGGCAGACTTCTGTCATTTGACACTATACCAGTCTAGGTTGGCTGATAAATAGGCCTAATGTTTTGGAATGCTAATCTCAGAGCAGTTTGATTTGCTTTAGCGCCATTTCCTCATTAACCCCAAACTGAACCTGGGATGTTCAAAACAGGGCGGTGAATATAACGTCTCCAAGGTGTGAAGCCATTTGTCCAAGGTTACTTGGTAGCAGAGCCTTGCAAACAGGGCCTTACTTCCCCAAAGCCTTGGATGCTTGTAGACTGGTCCGGAAAGCAGCCTGACTAGCCAGAAGAGCTTTGGAATTTTAGTTTAAAAAATATTTAGTGACAAAAGACATCAGGCAACTTTGTAGTCGGAGTACACTGCTGGATCACATGGTGTCCTGTAGAGCTGTTAAAACTCTAGGTGCCAACTTCTCTCATAGGATGTTGAAATGGCTGGAGATGCCTATTCTCTATGAGGGCTCATTAAGGGAAACAACATGTAGGAACCCACATCAAAAAGACAGTGAAAGGGAGAGACAGAAACAGACAAGAGTGTTTCATGATTGTTTGGAAGGGAGAAAGTGGACGCAGGAGTAGGATGGAGGACAATTGATGGAGCAGGGTGCAGGAGGCCATTGCCGAGAGGGCATGCCATAGAGAAGGAGCCCATCACCCTGTTAGAGCCCCAGAGAAGCAGGGGACAGGCAGAGGGAGCCTGCCTCTCCCCTGGGAACAGTATTTCAGGGGGCAAAACAGAGAAATTAAAAAATGTATAAATACATTCAGAAAAATTAGAGAATATATTGCCTCTAAAAAGGAGAAAAAGGTGATGCAGAAAAGAAATGACCATAAGGAAAAGCTTTTAGAATTTGAAAAGATTATTGCTAAAATGAAACTCTCTATAGAAAGCTCAAATAGATAAAGCTGAAGAAAATTTCTTAGGAAAGGTTTTTTAAATGGAAGAAATAAGAGAAAATATAAGAAATATCAAGTATGAATTCAGGAGACCCAGTATCTGGTTAATAAAGAGTTCTTGAAAGAGAGAATGCAATTGACCTTTGAACAACATGGATTAGAACTGCACAGGTCCATTTATACACAGATATTGTTCTGCCTCTGCCACCCCTGAGACAGCAAGACCAAGCCCTCTTTTTCCTCCTCTTCCTCAGCCTACTCACCATGAAGATGAAGAGGATGAAGGCCTTTCTGATGATCCACTTCTACTTAATGCATAGTAAGCATATTTTCTCTTCTTTGTGATTTTCTTAATAACATTTTCTTTTCTCTAGCTTACTTTATTGTAAGAATACTGCATATAATACATATAACATACAAATGTGTTAAAATATGTGTTAATCAACTGCTTATATTATCAGTAAGGCTTCCGGTCAGCAGTAAGCTCTTAGTAGTTAAGTTTTGCGAGAGTCAAAAGTCATACATGGATTTTTGACTGCTCAGGAGTGGTGCCCCTCACCCCCAAGTTGTTCAAAGGTCAACTGTGGTCAAAATAGAATTGACAACTTATCAAAGGATTAATACAAGAGAATTTTCCAGATTCTTCAAATGGGAAAGGACACAAGTGCCAGGCATAATGAGTAAGCAGAGCCTGAACCAGACAGAGCAGGTGAAATTTCCGAACCCTAGGAATAAAGAAAAGGTCTTAAAACCTTTCAGGAAAAGAAGTCAGAAATGAGAATCATATTGGCATAAGACTTTTTATCAGAAACACTGGATACTACAAGACAACAGATCAATGCCTTAAAAATTCAAAAGCAAAATAATTTGAACCTAGATTTCTATATCCAGCCAAATCTTCAGTTAAGTGCTAGAGCCTTTTTAGATATGCAATGATTCAAAAGTATGTCCCTTGTACTCTTTTATAAGATGTTTCTTAAGAATATATGCCAGTATGTAAAAAAAGTAGGTAAGCCAAGGAAGAAGAAAATGTGGGATTTCAGAAAAATTTGATTGTACATGAGGACAACAGCTATGAACAGGCCCAGAAAGAGACCAGTCCAGGCTGGAGCAAAATGAGGAACCTAGAAAAACCTTTCTAGAAATAAGGGTAGTTAATAGAATAGAGATGATGATGATTGAGAATGTGAAAAAGCTTGAGGAAATTAGAAAGGTGAAATATAAAAAGCAATAATCCATTCAAAATTATCTCTAGGAAAATTTTCTTTTGAGTATCATAGTGGGTATATCAGGCTACTGAGAAGGAAATATAAATCCAACACAATCAGGCATTTCTGCTGGGATATCATAGATGCATCCCCAAAATATTTTGTGATTTACAACATTACACAATAAAAATAATAGAATTTATGGGAAACGTAGGGTTTGGCTGGTGACTCAGATCTTATGGAACTTTATAACTAGAGCCCCGACAAAAACAGTAATAATCCTAAGAAAAATATTAGCACAGTTAGCTAATATTTAAATAATTAATTAAAGCATTAGCACAGTTAACCCTTTGCTGGCATTTGCAGCTAACATCACAGATTTTTTGTTTGTTTTTTTTAAACAAACAAAATTAAAATGTACCATCTAGGGACAGCCTATTCAGTGATATATAACATATATATTTGTATATATATATAATACAGATATATATATTATGTGTGTGTATATATATATATCTTTTAAATGCAGGGGCAATGTCTTTTTTAATTGACAAATAATAAGTATATATATTTATGGGGTACTAGGCAATGTTTTGATATATGTTTACATTGTGGAATGGCTGCATCAAGCTAATTAACATAACCATGACTTTATTTATTAATCATTTATTGTTTAGAGACAGGGTGTCCCTGTGTCACCCAGGCTGAAAAGTGGTAGTGTGATCATAGCTCACCTCAGTCTGCAATTCCTGGCCTCAAGTGATCCTCCTGCCTCAGCCTCTTGAGTAGCTAGGACTATAGGTGCATGCCACCACACCTAGATAAAACTTTTTTTTTTAAAGAGACAGAGTTCTCGCTATATTGTACAAGCTGGTCTTGAACTCCTGGCCTCAAGTAATCTTCCTGCCTTAACCTCCCAATGTGCTGGGACTACAGACATAAGCCACCACACCCAACTTCATATGTATTTTGTATGTGTGGTGAGAATATTTAAAACCTAATTTTTATGCAATGTTGAAATATACAATGCCGTATTATTAGTTTCAGTCACAGGAGCGATGTTTTTGCAGGAGCTAATACATCTGCATTTGCAACTTCCCTTGATCACTTAGTTATAGAAGCCACTAAACCCACTTCTTCTTGCATAGATGAAAAGCACCACTCCAGAAGTTTTGATGTCTTAAGATCATCACATCATACCAAACGTTTCTCCCTAATTGTGAGAAAACGTGTACTTGATGGCTTCCAACATTAACATGCTGAAAAAGAAATCATCTGTGAACTGACACAACTTCCACGTCCTGACTTCTATTCGTGAGTTGCATATGCAGCAGAACAAACTGTTCCTGGCTCTGCAGGGAACAAAACTAGCCTGAGCATAACAGCATAAACACTGTGTATTGGTTTTCAACTTTGAGAATCAACCTATTGATGAGTGTGATGCCCCTACTCTTCTCTCCAGCGCTACTATTAATATCTTCGACTTAATATTGTGGGGTCCCCAGACAGCATCTCTGGGAGATGGGGCAGGAGGGGGAGGTTTCAGCATGACCCCTGCTGCAGGGTGGGGTAACGGAGAAGGGCAGTCGCTCATTTTGGAAGGAATGGGAGGGGAGGGAAGAAGAATAAATGAGACAAATCCTCATGCATTCTAGACAGAATCTAATGTTGATAACTCAAATCAAAGTAAAGAACAGAAACATGTTACATAGCAACATGGTGGTAGCTGCGAACGTCCCTAGATAGGGGAACTAGTTCAAGTCGGTTGTCTTTGGCATAAGAGCCTAGAAGAATGGCTAGGAGAGGGGTGGAGGAGGTCAAGGGACTGTGGCTTTTCTTCATGAACCTTCATCAATTACTTAATTTTTTGAACAAAATGTGCCTGTCAATATCATGAAAAATAAAAAGCAATTAACTTTAAAAAGATTTGCTCTGATCCTGCTCCTACAGTTCCATAAGCAGAATTCTAAGAACTTCTGCTTCTGGTGGGTACAAGACTGTGTATTTTGGGAAAGATCCACAGATAAGTTGGACGCGTTCACTCAAGGTCACGACCTACTGCTCTGGTCCACTAATGCAGAGTGGGAGGGTTACAGTGTGCAACTTATTTGATTTAGAATCTTTCCTTTCTCTTTTTTCAGGGAATGTTTTATAGGATGTGTGTGCTGTGAAATAGTCCTCAGGAAATACAGACCCTTTCCAAATGCTCATCACTCTCTTGGAGAGGAGGAAGGCGAAGACTATTTTAGTTGAATGAAACTAGAGTAATGAACACCTGTGGTTTGGTTATCAAAATCGCCAGTCTCCCATCACTAAAGTAAGAACTTCCAGGTCTTTTCTCAGGAGAAGGGACAGGTACTGTGTTTCCCCAAAAATAAGACAGGGTCTTATATTTGTTTTCCCTCAAGAAGACACCCTAGGGCTTATTTTCAGGAGATGTGTTATCTTTTTTTAAGTACAGTACAACAATCTACATTTATTCAAATATAGTTAAGTCGTCTTCTTCTGGAACATCATCATAACTCTCCAAACCCCGAATTCCATCCTGAATTTCTTGCAACTCTATTTCCTTTAGAACCACTGGCCCCAATCTCTCATGTCAAGCAATAGAGCTCTCATGGGGCAGATGAGAAGGGCTGCTCGTCTTCTTTCCCACTCGGCAACAAAATGCGTGGGTTGTGCAGATACGCTGCGTAGCCATGCCCATCACTAGGGCTTATTTTCGGGGTGGGGCTTATACTGCACAAATGCTTAGAAATCCTGCTAGGGCTTATTTTATGGGTAGGTCTTATTTTTGGGGAAACACAGTAGCACTAATGTATGGGCATGCCTTCGATGGCCCATCCTGTTCATGATGCACACAGGGTCGGGCAGTACAAATTCGGGCTGAGCTGCCAGGCCCATGCAGGAGTTTTGCTCAGGAAGCAAGTTCTTCAGCGTGAGGCTCATGCCAAAGTGCTCCCTGGTTGCAGGAGGCTGGAAGTTCTGCATGCACAGAAAACGCCAGGGCGGGTCTAGTCAGAGTGAGCAGAGAAGCAAGGATTCTCCCCGCTGGTAAAAAATCCAGGCCAGACCAAGAGTTTTGAAAAATCTGAGCAAGACTGAGCTGAGTGACATTTATCTCCTTGAAGGCCTGCAGCTTACACGACCACCAGACACTCCAAACCACCTATGTTATGATGGGAGAGGCATCACCCAGCCCATCCCAGGGTGGCATCCATAAGCCCAGATCCAAAGGCTGCTCTGAGGGAGACCCTGATAATTCTCTTCTATTGCGACTTCCCAGGAGGGACAGTGAGGACTGATGACACAGCTCACTATTAGACATCAGAATTTCTTGATTTTATGGTGGGCCTAAGTGTAGCTGGGGAAAGAATGTCTTTGGAGCCTCTGCACGCTCTGTCCGTCTCTAGCAAGGCCTCCCAAATAAACACGCATCT